>JAINUT010002962.1:0-87068 GCA_020205555.1 Panax stipuleanatus
TACCGCAAAAGTGAGGTTACAGGGTTTGATGATTCGGATTATGCTGGAGACCTAGATGCAAGGAGATCTACGACAGGGTTTGTATACACCTTTTATGGAGGAAGTATATGTTGGAGGTCAGTGTTGCAGTCTATAGTAGCCTTATCAACAACAGAGGCTGAGTATATGGCGCTGACAGAGGCAAGCAAGGAGGCTTTGTGGCTTAAGGGACTAGTTGAAGAACTAGGTTTCAAGCAGGGCAGTATCCAGATTCAGTGTGATAGTCAAAGTGCTATTCATTTAGCAAAGAACCAGGTGTTCCATGCTAGGACCAAACATATAGATTTTTGGTATCACAAGATTCGTGAGTGGCTGAACAATGGTGACATTGCAGTTCGCAAAATTCACACAAAGGAAAATGCCGCAGATATGCTCACAAAGTCAGTTACAATAGAAAAGTTCAAGCATTGCTTGGACTTAATTCACTTCGTCGAATACTGAGTTCGTGGTGGAGTATCCAGGGAGAGAGATACATTCACAGACACAAAGAAATTCACAGTATTTGAAAAATATGAGCCAAAGTGGAGATTGTTGAATATTGGCTCATGTTGGTCAAATCTTCTCAACCATTTAATGCTCCGCCCTTTGAATTTTTCCAAGGCTTCAGCCCTCTAATTTCCGCCCCTTCTTTTTCCTTCTTACCTCCGGTTTTTTGGCTATAAAAAGAAGGCAGCAAAATGAAAGGGAGACACACCAATCTCATTTGAGAGCTTGAGAGCAAGAGAGCAAAGAGAGAAATAAAGCTCTAGTTTGAGCATTAGAGAGTTAGAGAGGTAGAGAGAAATAAATTTATTTCTCAGTGAAGAGTTTGTAATCTCCATTTTATTTTCATAGTGAATTTCTGAGATCTCTCCCCGTGGTTTTTCCCAGTTGAGTTTCCACGTAAAATTCTTGTGTTATTATTTTATATCTCATACAGTAGTGTGTTTGTATTTATCTTAGTGTACTTGTGTGAGCCTGATTTCTCAACAAAAAAAGTACCTGGAAGGTCTAATTATACCATTGACATCATCCAAAATTGACAATTTTCTTCTTTTGGGCTGGTAAATCCTTAACTGCCTTAAGAAAGCCTTGAAGACATAGAATAACAATTACCGAATTAGGGTATGACCAATTAAAAACATTTCTGCATAATACCAACTGTATGAAGCCTACCTCAGTCATGTTAAAAAGAAAATTGGGAATAGTGGGCAGTGCTCTACTACCAACTTGGACGAAGGTTTCAACTGTCAAATGCTGAAATCTAACTTCAATCTTCGGGAATTGCAGATCAACTCTACAATGAACATAAGAGGTACAGGAAATTCAGTCACTGTAAAATGGTCAACCAAATGATTCATGAATGAGATTTTTTAAGTATACAAGCATCAAAGAACCATAGCTATCCAGGCTGAAATAGGCAAGTTTTCGTATTCCTTAGTAATAATCTCAAGATCACCAGCATAAATTATCAACAAAATTAAAGTAAAAAATCTTGCTTTTTGTAGAGTAATTAATAGAACTACTGAGGCTAAACACCCTTGTTCTGAAATTAACATCGAAAGGACCTATTTGGCTGGTCAGATAACTATTACAATAACACAAAACCACATTCACACCCTTCAAAAATATTTCTCTACTTATTGATTATCTAATTATACTGAATTAACGTTTCTCTACAAATTTTATTCAAAATGGGAAAAGTAGAAGTAAGAAAAATAAACCGAGTGAAATTCAGCACTCTCTTTTTTTTTCTTTTTTTTTTTGCTAAATGAAATTCAGTACTCTTATCAGTCTGGCACATTTATAGTGAAGTTCTCTACATGTAAGTACCACTAAATTAACATCATTTCAAAATTTCTTCAGCTTTCTCAGCATCCAAATTAATTCCAAGCGAGTGAAACTAAAGAAAAACACTACGTATGAATCACAAAATAAAATAAAATTGAGAACTAGTTACTTGTCAAAACGGTGCCGCATCCGATCGAAGAACCTCTCCCAATCATCCTCAACAGAATCCACCAGCCGATCCAACACAACTTTGCGCTCCTCCGCTTGAAGCTTCTCAACATCAATCTCTCTCGACTCTCCAACATTGTTCTTAAAAATTCCCTTCCGAACTCGATTATACGTCGGCAACCTCTCCAGCGCCGCCCATTGGAGCGCCTCCTCATCGTCGCCGTCTTCCCTGAACGACGCCGACCTCTCCGACGAGTTCCACATTGTGAATTACAGAATAATTGTGTAAGGACGAGGCAAAAAGAGATGGATGAGATGAGGAGTTTGGGGTTGGTTAGCAAAGCATTATTACTCCATATGTATTAACTATACTTTGCCTGCTCTGCTGCTCAATTAAGTAGTGGAGCTCTGCATTTATGGCTTATTTTCTCTCTCCTCTGTCGCAGTTTGTTTTCTCCATCCAGAAGGGAAAGACAACTTTGCATTTCCCGCCCTCTTGCTTATTTTTAAGAGCGAGCAATAAGGACGAAAAGGAGAATTTAATGCTCGAAAAGAAAGAAATGGCGGCGGGGAGAACTAATTAAAGAGAATGTTATATGGCGCTTAGGAGTTAACGCGTGTCCTTGAGCGACTATTTTAGTGTAGCATCTTCTTAGTTGAGCGATGATTTTTAGTGTATCTTGGCCCGAATGAGTATATCTCTTGGTTGAATCCAAACGGTTGACAAATGACAGGTAATAACTGGAATGATTAGTATTAAGTTTATTTTTTTTTATAAGTTGATCGGTTGGCCAATAGAGTGTTGACATAACGGAGATGTTCTCTCTTTCTGTGTGTCAATACTCTATTGACCAATTAACTAACTTACTAACAAATGAATTTTATTTTTCAAGAAAAAGGCGACGTTAGTGTTCAATAAATTCGTTCGAGTGACAATCTTGCAGATTTGTTCACCGAAGCCTTTCATACTGCAATATTTGAAAAACTTGTACAAAAGATTGAATGCGGCATTTTAAAGATCTCAAAGGATGTTGTCATCAGAGGGAGTAAATACGCACCGTACTATTTTCCTTCGCTAAGGTTTTTTCCAAGGTTTTTCCTGACAAGGTTTTTAATGAGGTAGTATTCAAAGCGTATTATTGAAAAAAATTATGTATTCTTTTTTCTTCACTAGGGTTTTTTCCAAGTGGTTTTTCCTAGTTAGGTTTTAATGAGGCATATTTTTAGTACAATAGATATTCAAATGAGAGTGTCACGAATTCATACATTTGTAAATATCCATTGAACTCTCTTAATTCAATGTACCATTCAAATACATGTATCTATTTAATACATGTATATGTATTTATTTTTGTTTCATTTCCACTCCATCTTTGTAAGCCTATAAATAAAGACATTGTTTGACGAAGGATATGCTTGAAAATGAAATGAAATAGTTCTCTTATTCTCTCCAACATTTTCTCTCTTAATTGTTCTTTTAGATTATATTTAAGCAATAATATTTATAATCATAATAATTTGTTTAATTTAAAATGAAGTCGATATAATGTCATTTTAACTTACTGATTAATATATTGAAGAAAAATGTGCACCTTTTCATCTATAGGATAATATGGGGGTTGACAATCCTGTCTATTTTTGTATTTACCCCATTTTAAATTTTAGTGACTAAATTTTGATAGTGAAATAATCTTTTCCTAAATATAATTGATTCAATGGATTATGTTGTCGATCCATATTGAACTTGTAGAATTTTTATGTGTAATTTAACGTGTAGGTACTCCTATTTGTAATGAATTAAAATAAATTGAATGAGATAGATTATAATAATTAAGTTAAACTAATACAAAATATTAAGAATCGACAAATGTATATGTCAATCATTAATTGATATATTAAGAATTTTGTCAATGCGGGATGACAAATGATACATTGCATCTTTAATAATAAATGTGCATTAAAAATTTTGAAAAATTTAATTTTTGAGTTGTTAATTAAGCTTTTGAGAATATCAAAATTTATGATTAAGAAGGTAAAAAAATAAAAATTATAATATTTATAACTTTTCGATTACCGAATTATCAAATTTGGACTACTGAATTTACTCGGGACCAACTAAAATGTCTCGGTATTTGACTTGTTATATTTTGGTATTAATATTCTTAAAAACTTGTATAGTCTCATGAAATTGTAAAATACCATTAGTACCTTTCATAATGGTAATATCATTATTTATCTTATTTTAGCAATAGTATTTTTTGCTAGGACTTATTTAATATTATTTTAAAGTAAATATCTTGCTATGGCATGCACATGTTGATTTCCTATTAACAGTAATTTATTTAACTGTTAAATTAGCTTTTATGTTTAGTCAGTTGCACTACACTGCAAAGGTATATTTATACATTACACTTGCAGTAGATAAACAACATCAAGGCTATGTTTGTTTAGTAGGATAACATTTGGGATTGGACTAATAATTTTTAATTTTTTGTTTGTTTTTTAAATTAGACTCCGGATTATTAATTTTGGGATAACAAAATAACTTAGAATGAGGGATCATTTAATACCATGTCTAACATGATATTATAATCACATTAGGAGGGATTAAAAATTTGTGGACAAAACTAACCTTTGTCTTTTTTTAATATGACTAATGTACACTTTTATATCATACACTTTTATAACAACGTCAATTAAGTTATTTCAGTACTACCACCGGTCCAACACCTTCACTAGTCGCCATCACTATCACCCCACCCCACCCCACCCCACCCCCCCACTACCCCACGCCCGCATACCCACCCCCCTTAAAAAATAATTTTTTTCTATTATGTATACAACCCCTCCCCACCACCACCCCCACGCCACCCCACCACCCCACAAAAATTAAAAAAATAATATTTACTGATTATATATACACCCCCACCTTACCCCACTCCCACCCCACCCCCAACCCCCCAACCCCCCAACCCCACCCCACAAAAATTTAAAAATAATATTTATTGATTATATATACACCCCACCCTACCCCCACCACCCCACCCCACCCCACCCCCCCACCCACCCCCCACCCCCCACCCCCCACCCCCCCCCCCCACCCCCACCCCTCCAAAAAAAAATTAAAAAAATAATATTTATTAATTATATATATACCCCACTCTACCCCCACCCCACCCATTGTTCCAATTTGCTCCACAATGTATGTTGTACAGGTGTCACAGTTCCGTGCTGAGTCGTAGACACCAATTACCCACTTAAAATTTTAATTAAATTGCATTGCACAAGTGATATCCTATCTTAATCAACAGTATTTTTCCTCATGTCCAAAAGAAGAAGAAAATACTACGTACTACTATAATTCTTAATCAATAATATTACCCTACCCCCCACCCCCCACCCCACACCCCACCCCACGCCACCATCCCCTCTCAAAATTAATAATATTTATTGAATAATATAACCACTTATTTAAAAGTTTTTAATTAATTTTTTTATTATTTTTTGATGTATAAATAAATTTAAATTATAGTATAAAATATGTTATTATTGGTAAGGGTATAATAGTTCAAACAATATTTTTTAATCCAATCATTTAATTAATCATGGAAAAAACAAACATAACATGAGATTATTTTAAATTATCCCATGAATAATCCCATAAAAAACAAACATGTGGGTAGATTATTTAATCCTAGAATTAATAGTCCTGGATTATAATCCCAGAATTATAATCCTTACAAACATGGCCCAAAGGTTTAGCATTTAACAACTCTTATATATCCATTGTTATTTGTTTATAGGATTTCTTAGGAAATTCACTTGTCTACATTCTTGATTAATGCATTGAAAACTTTTTCTGAACCTACAAATATAAGGGAAATTAGAGAAATATGTGACGAATTTGAATTGCGAACGAGTCTGTGTAATAATAAAAAAGGATAGATTAGGGTAGAACGTACGTCGTAATTATTATTTCATTGAAAATTTTCACAATACACTCTAAATATAAATAGTAGTACCAAAGAAGTACAGACATACATTATTTAGTTTATATATCAACTCACCTCAAGTCCTCGTCATAGTACAGCTAAATCTGTCTTTACAAAATTTAACAGTCTGGATTATTATCTCAGGTGTAAAAGAATATATAGCTTGTAGTCTTCAATCATATTGACTCTTTGAGATTAACAAATTATATACAGGTTTCATAAGATTTAAGTCTTCTATATGGAACTGATCAAGTGTATCATATACCTGCTGTTGTTGATGCATCTCTTCAAGAACTTAAAATGTAGTGGTAACAAGAGGATTCAAATTTTCATCTCTTTTGGAAGTTGAAGGATTTGATTGCGTATGCAAAAATCAGCGCGAATAGTAAGCAGAAACCGATTACCATAAGGCCAGCTACACCCAGGAAATCGTGCCTAAAACCAAACACATTCTTGACTAACAGCTTCATGGGCATCAAGGTTACTCCATCAGATAGCTTCACAAGATCATTGCTTTCACCATATTGAGAAACCACAAGGCCATATAGAGTCCAAGCTATAGGGTTTGCCCAGTAATACCATCTCCACCATATAGGTATTCTCTGTAAAGAAGGCGCACACAAAAAAAAAACTCAACAATTGCATGAACTGCGAAAACTTGGAATCTATAAAATGAACACATCGAAATTCTCAATTTTCATGTAGTAGCAGTGTAACACCCCAGTCACACATCGAAAGATATGGGAAAAAATTGTCTATATATAAGGAATTAAGTTACTAACAATAGTACTTTTAAGTCATGACCTCTTGGGTGAGCCTGTGGTGGGCTAAGATGACTCAAGAATATACTATACTATTGGCTACTAGTGATTTAAGGCCTTATTTGTCCGGATTTGACACCGTGTGCAAGGGGAAGGTTTTTCTAAGAAATACTTTGACAGTTTCATATATATGTTGGGCACGTCTTGTTTGAAGCCATCCTATATTGAACATGGTTGGGCATGCTATTTCCATATTGAACATTGATTTTCAGTAATAATGCAGAATGTAGGTGACTTGAATTTTGAAATTAAAGGCGCAGATAGTATTAGTCCTTACCTTGTGAGGGATCAAAAATCCACTGAAGAGGTTCCAAAGCATATAAAAAGGAGCAGCAATGATAGAAGCAACATTGTGATTCGGCGTGACTGCAGTTGTCATCATTCCATAAAAGGTGAAGTATAGCATGGTGAAATACATAAAAGACATGTACCAAATAAACTTCAATGCATTCCACTCAAACGAGGCCATGGAGTAGAATATTGTGCTGTATATGAGTGCCTGCCCTAGCACATATGGGAACTCAATTACAACCTGCAGAGGAAAGATAGAGCATTTGTAAGCAAGCACAGAAAAAAAATGAGTTTTGATCAGACAAATTTAATACTATAATGGAAAGGAATACCAGAACCCACACCTGAGAAAATGCAAATGGTAGAGCTGAATACATCCCCGCAGCTCTCTCCCTGTATGAAACAAATCTTTCAACAGAAACAACTGGTTGAACGGCAGTGGCGTTGGTAATACCAACAAATTGCACTGCTATATACATGGAACCCATGGCATTATATACATCCTGCTGGTCCTCCCTATAAGAAAGAATGAAAGAATAATGAAGTGACATGAACGAACCCGAGACTATTTAAACAAAAAAAATCATGTGTTGATTTAAAAAGGCGAATGGAGCATATAATAACTTCGTCTATTTGGGGTTATATCTACTTCAAATTACTAGCCTAAACATCTCTGCTTGCAAGCTTAGTCCAATTACCATCCTTGTCCTCCCTTAATCTCTTCAATTGGAACCATCTTCCTTAAGTCAATGAAATTTCTTCCATGACTAGACCATGTCAACAAGCCTCATTAGCTGATTACATTCTACAGTACGTATTTTTTGAATACCCATCTCTACATTCCAAAAGAAACCCTATCACAATTAGCACAAAAAATCTTACATAACTATCACTCTGTAGTATATTCGTGATCATCAAATCATAACTTGCAAACAACCATTTTTGCACAATAAAAAATCTACAAACGTGAAAACTAACCAAGAAATAACTTTCCTTTATAGGCACTTTATTAATGGCCAACATAATAGTCGACCAAGAGAACTATCAAAACCATGGAATAAATGAACTCATGATAGATATGTCCTTTCATATCATTGCATATTCAAGGTTCTAACTATCATCCTTTACATACTTTCAAATCTCATTACCCTACTTTTAGTCATCTCTAAAATAATAATTGTATGATCATTTGGATAGAATTGCAGGAAAACTTATGAATATGGATTAATCAAGTATAGTAACAAAAATAAACATCCAAAAAAAAGTATGGTAACATAACAAACAAGCGCTAAATAAAGACCTTTTCGAACCAAATCTCCAACAGATCGTTCCAAGCATCAATGAGATGATGAGAGTGTAAAAAAAGCGGACTGCAGTGTATTGTGGATTTCGCCAATAAGAGAGGTTTTGCTTCCAAAGACAAGCTAGAAACTGATCATAGTATGACTGAGAATACTTGGTTGGAAAGTTCAACTCTTTTGCATTACTATTTAATTTATTCAGCCTTTCAACCAACTCTATGTTACGTCTGAGACAGAAAAACAAATAAATTAGGAAACAGAAAATTTATTGGATACTAAAAAATATGCAAAATCAACGACTAGGATTCTGCAGAAGAAGCACATACTGATATAAATTTGATCTTCTGTAAAGTTCCGCAAAGTCCACACCAAGACGATTTTCTTCTGCTGATGAAGTGACTTCTAACATCCATGTAGCAGGATTATGGCCAGGTCCGATCTTTGGCACTCCCTCTATTGCCTACAATTAGAGATACATACTAAAGCAGTGAGGATTACACGAAAACAAATATAACCAACAATCAGATGAAATCATAAGATAAATACACAAGTTTAAGTAATTTACAAATATATAGAACCCAACCTCAAAATACTCAATGAGTTTGTAAGACCTTGGGCCAAGTGGACCTGCATAAATGAGCTCTCCTCCCCTCTTCATAAATATGAGCTGCAATCCCAGATTAAATTAGGGGAATCAACAAAAGGATCATGAAATAATAAATTTGTTAAAGACAGTAAAAAACATACTGTAGACTAAAAAGTGATTCATTAAAAATCCAAGCTAACCAACATCTATTTGCACCTCAAAAAAGAGTATATATTCAGCATCATACTGAAATCATTGGAAAAGAGAAAGAAGCAACAGCTTTGAAAAAATATATACAGAAAAGTAAATGTGCAACTGTGATAACAGCTGCTGGAAAATCCATTGAAGAAATCTACGAGTTGGCAAATGGCATGGATGCCCTCAAGTACACATTGATGCAATGCTCTTTTGTATTAATGTGTCTGTGAGGGAAAGAGGTGTTATAAAAAGGCAATGTTCCTATTCTAGAAGCCAATATGAGACGGAATGCATGTATTGCTCCCAATATAAAAACATGGTGCACCTATTGACCAGTCTGGAATCCGGATACTAGAATGTCAGAAACTTAAAATGAGTACTGAGGTCATATGCTTGATACATGAAAATAGAACTGATAGAAGTTATTTGAACACCATTTTTACTATTCTATACTACATGCAAAACGAACTTTGGATAGCAACACTCTTCTAGTAGGCACTAAACTCGACTGAATATTTATACTCTCTACCACAATTGAAAAGTCACTTCTTTTATGTGACGTCCTAAAATAGAAGTTCCTTTTGCCAAAGTGAAAAAACCCTCATAGCACATTGAAGTGCTAGCATGACTTATCTCTTACAATGAAAGTATGTAGAAACATAAGTCTATTTTGACTTGTCTAAAACTAAAAAGGAACTCAATTAAAGGTAAATTTAGAGATGTAAATAGTTCTTAAAAAGTTTAGACTTAAACTTGAGGACTACCTTTTAGGGGTGAAGGGAGTATTGTTTTCTATCCAGTCCCGCATCCCAACACAGCCCAAGCCATTGACAGATTAAAGCAGTATAAAATAAGCATATTTTGCTGAGTAAACATTCACTTAACTTCTTCTTCTTCTTCTTCTTCTTCTTCATTATTATTATTATTTATAAGTAACACTTGAATTATAGTTTTAGTTATATATAAAATGCACATCTACACATGAACTTTAGGTGTCAGTAGTGATGTGTATGTAATTTTCTTCTTGGCATTATTCATATTGTGTAAGACATCAGGTCAACATCCCATGTCCTAGCAAAAATATATCAGTTAACATTGCAACATTGTAGTACCTAGTAATTCGATTTGCAATAAATCTACAGATCAGACTTCTAAAAGGGCAAGGACTGGTTTCAGGAAATTGTTTATATATTGCCCTAATAAAACAGCTAGTTTATAGGGAAGGGGAAAAAGTAACGTATAATAATAACAAAGAGAAGGACCTCATCGAAGGATTCGAAAATGTCAATGCTGGGTTGATGTATAGTACAAACAATTGTTCGTCCAGTATTTACAATGTTCCTCACAGTCCTCATCACAATGGCAGCAGCCCTTGCATCCAATCCTGAAGTGGGCTCATCCATAAATACTATAGAAGGGTTGGCGACCAACTCCACAGCAATAGTCAGTCGTTTTCTTTGCTCTGTTGACAAACCATCAACACCAGGTAGACCAACCAATGCACCTTTTAATGGAGTGAGCTCCACAAGCTCCATTACCTCCTCAACAAAAGCCTGAAATATAACTCCATCATATCATACCCAAAAACACAAAATAAATAAATACATGCTTAACATTTTACCTTCTGTGTTTCCAAGTCAACTTCTGTTGGTAAACGGAGCCAAGCAGAGAAGAAAAGTGATTCAAGTACAGTAAGGCAAGGTGAATGAATGTCATTCTGCTCACAGTAACCAGATATTCTGGCAAAAGTTTCCTGCTTTTTCGGATGACCAGATATATTGATGCTTCCTTCAATAACCCCACCAGTTTTTCTGCCAGCTAAAACATCCATGAGTGTGGTCTTTCCAGCACCACTTACTCCCACCAATGCCGTAAGTATACCAGGCCTGAATGCTCCAGTAATATTAATCAACAATTGCAATCTATCTTCTACGATTCCTTGCTGCTTTAATTCCTGTAGCAATACTACAATGAGATAAACATTGATTTGAGATGACTCGGTAATGATTATTCAAAATAGGTGGAGAGATTTACACACCATAGGCACATCAACATAGTAATTGATATTGCTGAAAGATATTGAAAGTGGTTGAAAAGGAAGAACCATGCCTCTCTGCTCTAAATTTTTCCCTGTACAATATTTTAAAAATGAAGGGAGTAATGCATAATTGCAATATTCGACAGACAAGCAGAATTGGTCTATAGAGAGAATGCATTATTTATTACCGTTTAGTGAACCTGAATGCTCCAAATATTCTCTGAGCTGAATATTGACAACTTGAGTTTCACTTTCACCTTTCTTTCTCGTGTCTCTGTCTTGAAGCTCTTCTTTGGAAACTACAGTTTGCCGTTTTACCAACGCTACAGAAAGCAAAAAGAAAATTAATAACTAATATTGAATCATATTCTGCATATTCTTGGGAAACTTGTTTTCAAGTCTTATTCTTTCTTGGATACTGTAAAATAATATCAGGTTTATAAAATAATTAGAATGGAAAAGAAGGCTTACGGTTGAGGTAAGTTAGGAAGAAGGTGAAAAGGATGTTGAATAGAACTGTATATCCAAGCAAAGCGACAAGACCGATCCAATACCAATAACTCTGAGGAAACAAACTACGTGCTTTGAGTAATGCCTCACCTAATGGCAAGGTAGAGTCATTCCCGGTTCTCTGCATGAATGAGTAGTAAAAAGTATAATATTCCATATAAATGGAAGATTTAGTGAGAAGTACCTCCTTTGAGGCTACAATGAACTTCATAAATCTTATGTAAACAGTGAATCCAAGCACAAGCCTAATCCTCATTTGAACAATAACTAGATTGCATTCTCAATGACAGCATTGAGGGACAAACCTAAATAAATCTTCATTTGAACAATAACTAGATTGCATTATCAATGACAGCATTGAGGGACAAACCTAAATAAATAAGTTGTATGCTTCAATCATTTGAATTCAAGTTGATAGAAAATGTGCTTTCGACTGTCAGCTGGTATCGTGATTCAACTGATTCTAGTTTACTTCAGCCAGAATATGTTGTAATACAACTTAACATGGAGTTCCTAAGCTTCATACATTTGCATTAGAAGTAAATGGTTAGGGGTGGGAAGATCCAATGCTTTTGCATCAAGTTTAATTCCTCTAGGTGGAAAGATCTAAATATTTCCAACTGACCTATGCTATGACTTGAGTGATATTGTCTGTGATAATTCATGTAATTAGTAAACATAAATTCTCTCTGATAACACTCCTGCAATTCCGAGATTAATTACGCATTTACTCAGTGTAATAGACTTACACAAGCATCACTACTTAATCCAGATATAACGGCAGACATCTTTTGTTCTTTACACATTTTCCTCTATATCTATTACGCATAAATAAGCGTGTATGTGAATCACAACTACCAGTAAGTTTAAAAACACTATAATGTTAACTTCAAAATCATTTAACAGCACAATATTTCAAAAACTTGTACTGGTCATATATATGAAGTAGGACAAACTACCATAATAACTCCAAGGCCCAAGCTTAAGACGAATTTACATCTTCAAAAATATTTTCTTTTTAATTTGGAAGTTAATTCTCTTGTGTGCAGCAGAACTCGGGAAATAGATCTGACCATCAGCTATCTCCAATCCTGTGTATCTTCCACAAGGACTCCCATAGAAGACAGTGTGCAGACCCCCCCCTCCCCCTCCCAGCCTTTCATGGCATGTTCCATTTTAAGATCTCCTAAATTCAGTAGTCATCAACAGGTTGTTGATACAAAATTTATGATCCTAAATTGTTTGGAATCTCTTCAGAGACTAAATTGTTTAGCTCCAACTCTAATGGTACCTCTCTCATCCTCTAATGGGAAGGTGCAGGGATCAACTCCCTTCAGGGAGAAAATGGAGAAGTTATTATCTTGTTGAACATATCTCCAATAGCCTATATGGGCCTACTATTGTAGGGTTGAGGTCACCCCCTCACCCACCTTAATAATAATAATTTTTTTCAAAAAGCCAATAATGTTTGTGATTTTCTGAAAATAAGACCAAAATTGAGTAGAAGATCGTACAAGTATATTACCTTGTCCCAAGAATGTCCAAGAAATTCATTTACAGAAGCAGCATCATGGGAATACATTAAAGGAGAAATCCAAAAACCCCATATCCACCAGCTTGGAATGCTGTCTGTTACAATGAAGGCAGGAAGAATTGAATAACAGTATATAACTAGGTCCAAAGAAAAGAAGAAAACATCAGTTTACCTCTTGAAATGACATATCCACCAAGAGTCAAAACAATCAACATGGCAAAAGATCCAAAAGTATTAGCGGCTATCATATTTCGGCCCAAGGATCCCATTAAACGAAAAAGAGATATTGACATTTGGTGCAGAAAAAAGAACAATAGGAATTGTCGAAAGAATCTGTAGATTAGAAATTAGAATTGCAGAATTTAGCAAAGTCAACTAACAAAATTTACACATAAAAAATCTATGGAAGATTGAGCTAGCCCTTACCTAACAATATTAGGATCAAATCCAACTGCATAATATGTAACTGCGACCCAGAAACCTGATTCTATGAGAGAAATTGGAATGCTCAAGACCCAAGAAGGAAGGGTATAGACCCATGCTGGGTAGAAATGCAAGTCTCTATGCTTGTACAGCACCGGAAGCTTGGCTACCAACATTGAAACCTCCGTAAATCCATTGAAAAGAATAATAACCATCGCAAAGTAAAGTTCTCCAAGATATAGTCCACCATCATCAATTGTGTTATGGTGCAGAGTTGTCCGGATGAAAACAGTCATTGTGATTAAAGCAACGATAAGGAGCTGGAAAGCAGCAAATAGTACTCATGATTAGAATAGGCTTCATGAACATGTTTTACTTTCAGATATTTGGCAACCAAAATGGCATACGCAGGTAAAAGCATCTCACAAAAAAATGTATAGTGCTTGATGATTAACCTAATCAACCCTCTAGAAAGTATTTTTCTGGTTGAAGATCAGACGGATACTGAACAATAACATTACCTGAATGAATTTAAAAACATAAATAAATGAGTTCCGTTTCATTAGTAGTAATTGCCAATCAAAGCTAGTCTTAAGAAGCTCAATCCTTGCCACACCATACTGAGAAGTTGACAACGCTGCAGGATGATTGTAACGTCTATCAAATGGAACATCCAGGTCATCGCCTAAACTCTTCCCCACATGATATGAACGAAAAGCTTCAGCAAACTTCAGCACAGGTATGTATCGGTAAGGGCGATCAAGAACAGCCCAATATTGCTCTTGGTCCTTCTTTGATATAACCTGGGTTAAATCAACTTTAAAAAATAAGATACTGAAGGAGAGAAGTAAATCACACATCCCAAACTCTTAGCTACTTACTTCTTGAAGGAAGTCTGCCACATTTTTCCGCTCAGGACAATGAAATCCCATAAATGCAAAGAAGTCAAGGGCAGCATCACGAGGGCCCTGGTATACGATTTGACCCTCGCACAAGAGTATAATATCGTCAAACAACTCATAAGTCTCAGGAGCAGGTTGAAGCAGAGAAATCACTGTGGTCCCGTCAAGTGCGTGAGTAGAGTGCCTGAGATACTTGATGATTTGATAAGTAGTTGAACTATCAAGCCCATTTGATATTTCATCCATGAACAGAACTCTTGATGGACCCACCAATAATTCACCTGCCGAACACATAAGCCGTATTAGTAAAATACAATGTAATGAGCATTCTAAATTAAAGAAAACTAGATTAGAGTGAAAATACCTGTAGTAAGCCGCTTCTTTTGTCCCCCAGAGATTCCCTTAAGCATTTCATCACCCACCAGAGTGTCCGCACAAATGTCCAACCCTAAAATCTTTATCAGATAAATTTAGTACTTCAGGACAACTGTCAAAGTTAGAAATGATCTCTCTGCAGTGACCTTACTGTCTAATTAGCAGAGTCATCAGCTTATATAGTTTATACTGCATCATGTAACCTGTTATTCAGTGCACCTTTTCATGTACTTCTTAAAGGCCACTAATATAACATCACCTCTGCACCCCATTAATACATCTTAAAGGCCAACTACGTCCAGTGTAATTCGACCATATACAATCTCATTTGGAAGCTTAGCAAACAAAAGATTGCAACACAAAAGAGTTTTGCAATGTGAGCTTGTCATATGTGGGTTGATATAGGCTTGGACCTCCCCTCTCGGATAGCTAACTTTTCAGAAAGAAATTAGGGTTTGAACCTATAACATAACATTTGATATCAAAGCAGACAATTTGTGGAACTACTAGCTAAGCGGAAAGGGCTACCTAGAGACACTAAAAAAATGTAGTAACTGTGGGAATTTGAAACAAGACTTGCATTAAAGGTATAACAATCCAAGAGTAATCAGCATTAAAAAAATACCTTCAAGATGTATTCCACGACAAGGCCCGTCTCCTGTCCTCCTAAAGCCAATGCCTAGGAAACGATATAACAGTATAAAATGGAACCAAGTACAACACTAGCAGACGAAAATAAAGTCAAAGAAAAGCCAAAGCATTGATGAATTACTGGAAAGACCATTACTACATACCTTCATAAATATATCAAGATCTTCATCGGGTTTAATTCCAGCAATCTTTTCTCTTCTTGTAAGTTCCATAAGCATATCTGTTCGAGGGACTTATGGTTTAGCATCATGGTGACATATGATAGTCATGTACAATCTCTCAAAGCTTACCGTATTTACAACCAACACCCTGACAACGTGCCGAGAAGTCAAGAGTTTCCCTCACAGTCATCTCTGCTACATTCCAGTCTTGTTGACTAACATAAGCAGATGTCCTCTGAGGAACAAACTCTTTCAAATTGTGTCCATTGTAAGTAATATTTCCTGACATCTTCACAGAAATCAAGGTATTAGAGAGGCGAGCAAAAACAAATGAGACCAACAAGGAATCTTTTCTCACCCCAATTTCCCTATAGCCTGAATAACAAAATTAAATCCACACTGAAAACAAGTTGCAAACCTGCAAATCTTTTTCAATGCGACCAGCAAGGGCCAACAGTAATGTCGTCTTCCCAGAACTTGGAGGACCCAGTAGCAGTGTCAATCTATAAGGGGACATTACCAGTTATCACATACTAGATCAAGAACTGGCAGATTAAGTTCATTAGAACCATAAAACTGCACGTGAACGGTCAATTAGTTGAAAAAGGTTAGAAATGAGGAGAACAAAAAAAATACCTGGAAGGTCTAATTATACCATTGACATCATCCAAAATTGTCAATTTTCTTCTTTTGGGCTGGTAAATCCTTAACTGCCTTAAGAAAGCCTTGAAGACATAGAATAACAATTACCGAATTAGGGTATGACCAATTAAAAACATTTCTGCATAATACCAACTGTATGAAGCCTACCTCAGTCATGTTAAAAAGAAAATTGGGAATAGTGGGCAGTGCTCTACTACCAACTTGGACGAAGGTTTCAACTGTCAAATGCTGAAATCTAACTTCAATCTTCGGAAATTGCAGATCAACTCTACAATGAACATAAGAGGTACAAGGAAATTCAGTCACTGTAAAATGGTCAACCAAATGATTCATGAATGAGATTTTTTAAGTATACAAGCATCAAAGAACCATAGCTATTAAGTTTTCGTATTCCTTAGTAATAATCTCAAGATTACCAGCATAAATTATCAACAAAATTAAGAGTAAAAAATATTGCTTTCGTCGAGTAATTAATACAACTACAGAGTCTAAACACCCTTGTTCTGAAATTAACAACAAAAATACCTATTTGGCTGGTCGGATAACTATTACAATAACACAAAACCACATTCACACTCTTCAAAAATATTTCTCTTCTTATTGATTATCTAAGTATACTGAATTAACGTTTACATCGACTCTTGAAGCTTATGCTTCCCCTCTCTACAAATTTTATTCAAAATGGGAAAAATATTAGTAAGAAAAACAAACCGAGTGAAATTCAGCCACTCTTATCAGTCTGGCACATTTATAGTGAAGTTCTCTACATAGAAGTACCACTAAATTAACATCATTTCAAAATTTCCTCAGCTTTCTCAGGCATCCAAATTAATTCCAAACGAATGAAACTAAAGAAAAACAGTATGTGTGAATCACAACAAACGAAAAAAATAAAATAAGAGAACTAGTTACTTGTCAAAACGGTGCCGCATCCGATCGAAGAACCTTTCCCAATCATCCTCAACAGAATCCACCAGCCGATCCAACACAACTTTGCGCTCCTGCACTTGAAGCTTCTCAACATCAATCTCTCTCGACTCTCCAACAATGTTCTTAAAAATTCCCTTCCGAACTCGATTATACGTCGGCAACCTCTCCAGCGCCGCCCACTGGAGCGCCTCCTCATCGTCGCCGTCTTCCCTGAACGACGCCGACCTCGCGGAAATACTCTCCGACGAGTTCCACATTGTGAATTACAGAATAATTGTAAGGACAAGGCAAAAAGAGATAGCTGAGATGAGATGAGATGAGGAGTTTGGGGTTAGCAAAGCATTTTGACTCCATACGCATTAACTATACTTTGCCTGCTCAACTAAGTAGTTGGAGCTCTGCATTTATGGCTTATTTTCTCTCTCCTCTGTCGTAGTTTGTTTTCTCTTTCTAGAAGGGAAATACAACTTTGCATTTCCCACCCTTTATAACTGAAGTAGACTAGAAGTACACTTAGTGGGGTGAGTAATAGTATTATCGTTGGATATCCCTCACTTAATATAATTAGATAAGCCCGTCCGTTAATATAAGATTTTTTAGAGTTGTGTATCAGGTATTAAGAAAATAATTATATAATATTAAATATATATTAAATATCTATATATTCATATATTAAAAAAAATTGTTATTTATTAGGATAAAAAATAATAAAAAAATCAAAAGTTATATTTAATACTTAAGATAATATTAAAAACTAAGCAATTAATGCTTACTTGAAAAAATAAATCGTCATATATTTTTAAAGGACAAAAAAAATTCTTTAAAACTTCTCATATTAAGGGACGGAGGGAGTACTTAATAAAGTTTTAAAATTTTAAGTGAATAAGATCTTAGTTCAAATCTTTTCGATTCCTCGTTATTTTTATATTAATTTTAAATAATATAAATATACTTTAATTTATTTCTTTTCCATAAAATTGTATTTAAGAGAAAGTATTAATATAATTTAATTTTTAGATGAATTGATTATTAACACTTAGCAATAAGAAATACGGAAAGGAGAGAGAAAATAATTGTTCTTATATTGGAAAAAAATGTTATTTAGAATTAAATAGAATATTAATTACCTGTGTTATTCTTGTATTGAGAAAAAAATATTATTTATTAGATAAAAAATAATAAAAGAACAATAATTATATTTAATATTTTGAATAATATTAAAAATTAATTAATTAATATTTATTTAAAATTCTCAAATAATATATATTAAAAGAGAAAAATATTTTTTTAAAATGATTTATATTAAGGGTCGAGAGGGAGTATGTTATATCTATCCCTTACTTACACATGTGCTTTTGATGATATGATACTCGCGCTTAGAAATTATGGCGGGAGAACTAAAAGAGAATATGTTATATCTATCCCTTACACCTGTGATTTTGATGACATGATACTCGCGCTTAGGAATTAACGCATGTCCTTGAGCGAATATTTTGGTGTAGTATCTTCTTAGTTGAAAGATGATTTTAGTGTATCTCGGCGAGGATGAGTATATATCTTAGTTGAATCGAAACGGTTCACAAATGATAGGTATTAAGAGTAAGAATGTAAAATTAGTAAATAGTTCTACTTCGGGTTCAATTCGTACTTGTTCGATTAAAAATTTAATTTGAATTCGACTCGAAGTATAAATAATTTAAATATGAACAAATTTTAAAGTTCGAATAAATTATTCAAATATCTTCAAATTATAATTTTCTATTGATACTCGGATCATATTCATTCAAAAAATTCAAACTGCTCGTGCTCGATTCGAGATCGTGCTCGACTCAGGGTAATCAAACCTCATTTATACTCGATAAATTTTATGAACCAAATCTAAATAACTCAATACTCGGTTCGACTCGATTTATTTACAACCTTAATTAAGAGTGATATATGGTGTTATAACTAATATATATTTAAATTAGTTTAATGGTTTAAATTCTTAAATTAATATTTTCTCAGTCTCAGGATAAAAGTATTTATTACTATTTTAGGTAGTCCCAAATTAAATGCCTACTTATCTTAAATAAGTTATTTTTTACAAAAATTTGTCTATAATATTCTTAGTATTAATTGTCATATTTCTATTCTCTATGTATATTTATGGAGCATCCCTATTCATGTTCAAAAAAAACTATGCATTTAAATGAGAATTTAATTATGAACAAAGAAAAAGAAATCAACATAATTTTATTGAAAGAAAAAAGAAGAAGAAGAAGAAACCCATCAATGGTCATTGATATAATAATATCCACAATATTATTAAATTTATAATAGATTTTGTTCAAATGTCAAAAAAAATAAAGGGAAAAAGTAAGTCAAGTGATTACTTAATTTTCTTTTTCTTTTTTTTATTTTAGAACAACTGCTTACCTTATTTCGTAGGGAAGGGATAAAAAATTTATTGTGTACGTAGCATTTTATTTTGCAATTCAACTGTAATGATAAATAACATGCAAAATATGACTGTATGTAAATTAAATTTATATAATTCGATGATCTATGTCAAAGAATTTATAATAATAAAAATAAATATGAGACACGGAAAAATATATTTAATTTCGTGGTTAAAGCGATGGATGATGGTGGTCAACAACCTCGGTTCGGATCTTAAGCTTACTTTTTATTTAACATACTTTGCTTACCTCTTTTTAGCGACGGACCGGGCGACGATTCGGTCCGTCGCTATATGTTGTCCGTTGCTAAAAATTATAGCAGTTGTATATATAGCGATGGGCCGAACCGTCGCCCGGTCCGTCGTTAAATGAGGTAAATAAATATTTTGGATAAAGAGTAAGTTTAAAATTCGGACCGTCTACAACCCTATATAAAATACTCCGTCCCAAAATAACTGCTTATCTTTTATGCTATTTACATTCGTGCAGTTCAGTAGTTGAGTTGTTATGGTTATACTTAATTGTGACAATTTCTGTATGTAGGTATACTCAAATTTTATTATTTAACAATAAATAGAATTTTATGCATTACACCTTTCACTCAATTTTTTAGTACATATTTAGCAACTCACAATTACTATGAGAGATAATAAGAATAGGAAATTGATATTTTCACATGTTAAAATGATATGTTTATATGAGTCTCTCTCATATGGAGGTGAGACTCACTCACTATTCATGCAGAAAAGACAGTTCTCTAAGAATAACATGTGTACGATTACTTTTAGGGTATGATAAGAATTTCTTTAAACTTGAAGGAGTTGCTAAGGAAAAATAAATAGAGAAGATGAGATTGTAGTATAATCAATCTTAGGAGGGCAAAAGTGGGAGAATATTTATAGGTATGGTGCATGGTACTCTTACTGTTAAGTCTCAAGAATAGAGATTTATTTTAATTTTGTTGAATTTAACTGATAAAAATTTAAAATTTAGAATTGATATCATTTTGTTTAAGTTTTCTAAAAAATAAATTTTGTAATTTTATAATAATTGTATTTGTCTATAGTTAAAAATCAATAAATTCTTAAGAATTTTAAATTTGTTTTAATTAAAATTTTAAAATATATCTTTATAAAGGCCGGAACTTGAGGTGTAAACCGGGCGGGGTGAATATTTGTTAATCTACTCAGGGCCTATCAGGCCAACAACGTTATCGTCTCAACATTAGCGGATCTAGGGTTGCAAACGATTCGATCCGATCCGAATTTTGTCGAACTCGAACATGTTCGAGTAATACGATCGAACCAACACACATGTGCGAGTTCGGATCGTTAGCAGTTCGCATCGAGTTCGCGAATATAGTCGAACATCATCAACACACTAAAGCAAAAATTACGTCAAATATTGTAAATATTCTAGCTAGTATCTTTCAAGCTACTCGCGAATCACTCGAATCTAACAGTTCGCGAACAAGTCGAACCGAACCATATGGTTCATGAACATGTTCAATCGAGCAATCAAACGTGATAGCATATGCGAACTCCATTCGGCAAAGCAATTCAATCGAACTCGAACCGAACATGTTCGCAAACGGTTCGGTTCGTTTGCAGACCTAGGCGGATCCATGATTTATGTCTTGTGAGGGCATTGGTAGATTATATATAATAAAAAATAAATTTGTATTAATATAAATTTAAAATAATATAGTGATAATTATATGAACAAATATTTTATTTCCTAATTTGTGTTTAAAAAAGAAAACGAAGTTGCAAATTCATGCAAGGTATATGATCATCACTATCGTAAACTTTTATTGATGCACTTTTTGATTAACAATTAAGACTATCATAATTAATATATCGAACATCATACTACTTCATTATTAGTAATTCGGAATATAGATGGTACGTAAACATCAGTTATTAAAGACTTGTCATAATCCATGCAATGCAACCAATATTTTGGGAATTAAATTGATGGTTTTTATGGGGTGTTGTCGATCTGTTCACAATGATAGAGATTGATAATTTAATAAGTATCCATCACGTTTATGATTTGGGGATCCGGTTAGTATGAAATTATTTTTTTGATAAGTTGGTTAATTAGTTAATAGAATACTGATACGCATATAATCTCGTTTTGCGTATCCGTATTCTATTAACCAATTGATCAACTTACTCCAAAATAAACTTTATGGTTAATTTGGATAATTTTCAATTATTTGTATACCTCAGCTGGTAGATAATTAAGCTTTGATTGGTAGTAGGTTTTGCTCCTTCCCCCTCCCCTCCCCTCCCCTCTCCTCTCCTCTCCTCCCCCGCTCGTCTCTCCTCTCTCCTCTCTCCTCTCTCTCCTCTCCTCTCCTCTCTCCTCTCTCCTCTCTTCCCTCTTTAACAAGCACTTGATTTTATATTCTTTTTTTCCTTTTATGTAATTTTGAAAGTAATTAAAACATTACTTTTATAAAAAATAAATGTTTTTGCACTGGAAATTTACAAAAAATACTTTATTTAAAGTTAATAATTTTGCACTTTTTTTTTAAAATTGAGTGATTATTTTAGCCAATTTTTGTATTTTATTGGTTACGTCTTCAGTGTAATTTAAATGTATTTTTAATTTTAACACACCTTTCTGACAAGCTGGCACCATTTTATTGAAAATTAAATAGTGTATGACTTTACGTACATTTTCTTAGTTTGGTAATTGGGACGTCACCAACTTTTGAACACGAGACTCGTGAACAAAATAATTACTACTAGATAGGATTTGAAGGATTAGGTTAGTATGAATTTATTTTTTTGGTGAGTTAGTTAATTGATCCATAGAATATTGACACACATATAATTTTGTTTGTGTGTTTATTGATAAATTGACCAATTTATCCCAAAATAAACTTCATGTTAACTACTTTCGGATTTAAATTTAGATAGATTTTATTTTTAAACACGTCGGGGATAATAAATTAACATTTCTTAGTTTAGATAGATTTCTTAGTTTAGATAGAATTTATTTTCTTCCCCTGCCCTAATTATCGTACTCACCCTCGAATAGTTATACTGTAATATCACCGTCTCATATAAAAAGATATAAGAAAAATTTATCTATATATAAGAAATTAAGTTACTGACAATAGTACCTTCAAGTCATGTCCTTTTGGGTGAGTCAATGATGGGTTGAGATAACCAAAGAAGATACTATTAGGCTAGTGGTTTAAGATTTAAAGCTCGGGTCGAGTCGGTATTATCCCACAATGGCTAGAGAAGCAAAGATCTGTGAACCGTGTCTGTAATCGATTCTGACGGAGGCGTCATAAATTTGAATAGATTTGATTCGATACGAACTTTTTAGAATTGTGCACAAGAATTAAAAAAATAATTGTATAACATTAAATATAATATTAATTGTTTATAATACTACCATTTACCATAGACTTATCTCATGCTCTCTCTCTCAGCTGTAACATTTTCCCATAAGAGGTAATTTTAGAAAGATCATGACTAATTCTCCTAGATTATATAAAACGTCAAATAATTTGAGAAATAAAATCATTTAAAACGTCATATATTATGAGACGGAAGGAGTATATTACATAATTAAAATATGTCCTTGCATATATATATATATATATATATATATATATATATATATATATATGAAAAATGATTCAATATATTATTAATTGTTTTTTCTTACTTTTATCATATATACACAAAAATATGATTAATTTTCATA
Organism: Panax stipuleanatus; assembly: GCA_020205555.1. NCBI lineage: Eukaryota > Viridiplantae > Streptophyta > Magnoliopsida > Apiales > Araliaceae > Panax > Panax stipuleanatus. Next base: position 23,527 of record JAINUT010002962.1, read on the forward strand.
TACGTATTATTCTAAATATAATTAAAATTAATTGTTTTTAAATAAAAAATTACAAAATATTAATTCCCGTAATAATATAAATTCCCTGTGGGATGAAGATGAATATTAAATTTTAACTTACATAAAAAATGGGCCGAATATGATTAGTTTTTATAAGACCGGAAATGGTGATAGAATGTGCGCCATTGCCATTCCTAGGTAGTACTTGGCCAAATTTATGTGCGTAGAAGTTAATTTTAGTGCAATACAGTTGTTAATTTGGACAATTGTTAGGTATACATTAGATTATTCTAATGTTCTTTGTACCTTATCAATTGCATGGTTGTATATGTCGGAAAATATCAAAATATTCATATGTTATGGGCCTTATGGCCATTTATTTATTTATTACTATTAATAATTTTTCCATAACGCCCATATTTATCCGAGATATATGGTCCTTCATGTTTATATGTTTCACATTCTACGTATTAAAAAGTGTTGGCTTGGTTTGTACAATGATGTTTTTGAACATAATAAGCGTTTTTGGTCCGTGTCTCTGTACTTGATATCAGTGGGAGTTGAACTCAATTCTTCGAATTTACGATTGATATCAAGTTTTCGCTTAAATCACTGAGCCAAACGGCGAGATTTAGATTTAACATTTAAGGGTCCTCTTAACATGTGCTTTTAGGCACATGCTAAATACACAGTTCAAAAGAATATTTCTTTGAACTGTGTGCATATTTTTTTGATTTCTGTATTTACACCAAATTCAAGTGAATATGCACACAATTCAAGAAAATATTCCTTTGAACTGTGTGCTTAACATGTGACCTATATACACATATTAAGAAATTTCAACATTTAATATTAATGTACCGAATTTTATGCAAGTCGTGATCATGATATTCCTGTCAATTGATTTGTTAAAATCAAAGAAAAATAATACTCCCTTCTGTAACGATGTTAGATTTATGTTTGAACTTTTTTAAAAAATTAATTTGCGAAATCATAAACTATTAAATCGATTAAAATTATTTGATTCTAGTAAAACTTATACACAAAAACGTTATAAATGAATAATCTAAGCAGACAATTAATGTTGCACTTTATTCTCAATTAATTAATACTGATTTTATTTGTCACATCTATATATATATATATAGAATAAGTCTAGGCAGACATTAAAATTAGACATTTTTAATTTTTTTTATTTATTACAACTGAAATTTTTATAAAATATAATATTTTAGGTGTAATTTAGATAAATATACAAGAACAGTGTTTAATTGTCTGTATAATACTGTTCTTGTATATGTATTCAAATTACACATAAAATATTATATTTTGTAAAAATTTCAATTGTAATAAATACTATACATTTTTTAGAAGTCACAAGAAAAACAAAAAAAATTAAAAAATTAAAAATGTCCAATTCTAATATCCATGTAGAAGGACTCATATATATATATATATATATATATCTATCCAACTATCACTTTGTGCAATTCTCCCCTCCACGTGTGATCTTTTGGACCACGCATTATATTGTTGGCTGGTATAAATAAAATAGGGAGACCCTTTAGAAGATGGCACTTTCACATAATTTCCACGTGACCATTAACATCTCCAACCAATATTTTACGCTTTAAATGAACCATCCTACTCTTGCTATCTTTTTCGGAGCTTTAATCTGTTGGGGGTATTGATTTGGATCGAAGGATGAAAGGTAGGAATGGAATGATTTATTTTTATGGAATAAAAAAATTATGTTTAATTGTGATTGGAATGAATTGAATTATCTTTTTTTTTGCTATTTTCGATTGAAATTTAACATTCTCGCCCAAGATTTCATGTTCAAAGCCTTATGAGTAATTTTTTTTATTATTAAGTCACGAGGATCTTGGGGGATGGAGTGTATGGAATAACCCATTCTAACTAGAATGGAATGAATCATTCCAATTTCCATTCCATTCTTTCAATCCAAACGCAGTTCGGCAGCGACTTATAAGTTAGTCAAACAAATTTATAAGTTATTTGTCGCTAGTTTTCTGTTTGGCAATTACTTATTTTTTACTATTAAGTTGACTTTTAAGTTTAAAAAAAAACAAGTATATGTAACTTATTTTAAAACAACTTATAAGTTATTATAAAATATGTTAGTTTGACCAAATGTAATGTCTATTTTGTCACTCTTTTTATTAATATCTTTTTTAGTAATCTTTATACTTGATTTTAACTTATAAGTCATTATGAGTCGAACACCTTCATAACTTGTTTTAACTTAATTTCTTACTTAAAAGTCAAATTGATGTCCAACGCTTTTATTATAAATCACAACTTATATTTTAACTTTAAGTCATTTTAAAATAATTCGTCGTCAAACGGGCTTTTAAAGTGTAAATACAATTGATTTTTTTCGGACCTTTTCGTTTGTCAATTTCTTTTGTTACAGTAAAATAATTACATTTAAAAAAAATGAACGATAGTATAAAATAAAACCATGACATCAAATATATAATCATATTTTTTTATCATGCCATTAGACTCATGAAACAAAAATATATTTTAAGTATTTGTAAATTTATAGATAAAACTCTTTTAATGAATGAGAAATCTATATTATAAAGTGGGAGAAAGATGTTGACGATTACTTTTGGTTTTGGTGTAGACACCAAAGTGAAGCCTTTTTTCTTTATTTATTAACTAAGTATTGAGCTAATGAGAGAAAATTAAGGAGATAAAATAGAATAGTACCTAGGATAAGTGGAATTTTATTTATTTATTTATTTGACAAGAATAATCTAAAAATGGATCGAGAATTTTATTCATTAGAAGCATTACGATTTACAAATGAAAGAACAAAATAATGAATATCCTCTAACCAGTAAGTATGAATTTAAATAATAACTTTTTCAATAAAATATTTCTAACAACACTCATATTTTATGTTTTATATATTTTTTCACACGCGTAAGTAAGGATACCAGTAATAAATATCGACTTTAATTTGATGCAGCCCATGCAGGTCTGACTTGCCCATGCAGCCCCCTACCGCAACTGCATTATATCGATTGCATCCCCTCCCCCCACCCCCCTCCCACCCCCACCCCCACAACCAAAACGCATTAATCATGCATGTTAAGTATATACTTAAATAATATTATATGATCATATTAGCAGTTGATTACTTGAGTTCCATGCTTCTCTTCTCACCGTTAAGAAATTAAGGTTGTAAATCAACTAAATCGAGTCGAATCGAGTATATATTGATTGAGTTGTTCAAATTTAGTTCACAAAATTTATAGAGTATAAAATAAAATTTGATTGAGACTCGTTTAACTACCGAATCAAGAACGATCTTGAATCGAGCCCAAGTAGTTTGAACTTTTCGAACGAATATGATCCAAGTATCAATAGAAAATTACAATTTAAGAAGGTTATAGTAATTTATCGAATTTTAAAATTTATTCATATTTGAATCATTTATATCGAACTTTTAGTCGAGCGAGTACAAATCGAACCCGAACGGTTTGCTCATTTTACGGCATTATAAGAAATTTGACCATGGATTGTATTTAGAAATTACAAGCTTCAAGTATTTATATATATATATATATATATATATTAGAAAAGAAGGTGAAAAGGAAGAAAGATTTTATCAGTTGTGTCATTTAGAGGAAAAAGAGAAACAAATGAACCCATGACGATGAGATTGATAATCAAATATTTTTAAAAATATATATATATATATGATTTATCCATAAATAGGATCACCACCCAATAGTATGTTGTTGCAAGCATAGAAAAGAGGATATCATATAGTGTTGAATATACTGGCCACCCTTGGAAAAATAACGTGTTTCCTTGTCTAAAAAGTTCAATTGAGTCTCTAAACAAGCTTAATAACTAAAAATAAGCTTAAAAACGGCTTATGATCAAATAAGTTTTAAATATGTACAACATATTCGATCGACAATACTTATAAAATGAAATCATTTTAATTGGAATAAGACCAAGAAAAAAGGGATACAATGCATTTGGTTTATGAATTTGAGAAGTCATTGTAAGTTTATGAATTTGAAAAGCTATTGTAAATAAATATATGACACACAAAAAGAAGAATATAAAAAAAAACTGGATTGTTGAGCCACCAAATAAAAAATCATTCCTTAGACTATTAAGTTGACTTAGAATCAACGAAAATGACTCTGTATTTGTTTTATTATATTTTGCTATTGATTATATTCTATTAGTTTCAAAATTAGAGGCACATTTCTAACATTTGTTGAAAATATAGTAGTGGTGATGACATAAGATATCATAAGTAAGGGTATGTTAGAAATTTATGTCATTTTATAGTTTAAAATCAGAAATGTATCTTTAATTTTTAGAACGAATTAGTAAGCAAAACATATCTCTACATTTGGAACCGAATAAATAGTATATTGTTTGATAAAGTCCTTCTTTTGATTAGATTAGTTAACATTAAATTAAAGTCAGTAAAACAAATTAAAATGATGAAGAGAATATATATATACACGGAGAGGATCTTCGAAGGACTGGTCCGTTAACGAACCAACCCGTTTCTGAACCGGCCTATATATATATATATATATGTGTGTGTGTGTGTGTTTGTGTGTGTGTTAGGGGTACCTGGGGCTGGAGAGGCAGATTCTAGCACCGATGAAGATGGACTTGAAGGGGAAGGTGCCCTAGAAGGAGTATGAGGCTGCGGAAATTCAGGGCCCAAACCAATATTTCCACAGTTTGCTCCTAAAAAACCTGGTGAAAATTAAAAACAATTTAAATTACAAGATCAACAAGGATATTAGTAGTACTATTACCCTGGGTGAAATGATAAATCACTAAATAAAATAAATGAAACTGTTCTCACATACAGGTGGGATCTACTCACTATTCATGTGAAAGGGATTAATTTTAAATATAAAAATATCAGTTCAAGAGAAATAATTAAAGTTGTCATTTAAAAAGGCTATTAAATTAAATTATTTTACTCAGTATCTTACACATGGGTTAAGACAAGGTAAGTCCGTCAGATTCATGAGATTAGAGGCATTGCATTTGCACGTGTAGCCACCAGTGCCATATGCTAAGCAGACTCCATCACCACACCAAGTCGAACTACAAGCTAGACGACAGAATTATATTGCACGTATATATATATATATACTAGCTGTGCGTCCCGCACTACATCGACGGTTGGATTTATTTTAAATTTTGAACGGTCCAGATGATTTATTGAGTGAGTAAAAAATTAAAAATTATTTGTATTTTGTTAGATATATATATATTAAATTAAATATAGATGAAATAGTTAGATTAATGTTAATGAAATAAATCAAATGGTCTATGGTTAATTAAAGTTTACGGTTCGATAAATTTAACAGCGGTGGCGGTGGTGACACGGGTGGAGCTGGTTGGCCCCATGGTGATTGTGTTGGAGCTGCCCCATTGCATCCAAGGTTGATTGTGCCTGCAATATTTTTTAATTTTTTTTTTAAAAAATAATCATAATCATTACTATTGGTTAGAATTTAAGAACGAATAATATTACAATAACACATATTATGTCTCACACACTCTATAATAATTCACACACTAAATAATATTTTTATAGTAACTAGAAAACCCTAGCTTCTATAATATGGGTTCATTAGTGATGAGGTCCAATGCATTAATAAAATCCAATACCGAAATACTAACAAATCACCAAGCCCAATTGCACTTTGCGCTCACCGGAGAGCTAGACTCTCGACTAGCCTATCGTAATGACCATTCGTCGAACCTGCAGAAGTATGAGTCAATCCCAACACTATTAATTATAGCCAAATAAAATAAATTTAACTACATGTCCATATAAAAAAAAAACTGTGTTGATGTGTTTATGTAAGAGAAATTATTGGACTCACAATTAGGGAGAATACAAGAGAGGAAGGTTAAAGGACCAATCTGAATCTTTTTCCAACCAGAATAACATTCACACTCCATACCAATACTTGTATTCGAAGCTTTATTAGGTTCCCTGCCCACAATTTACCAAAGAACAGCCCACATCTACACAAAAACCATGCATCAATATTTATTTAACCAAAATGGTACTCTTTCTTAAGAGTATTTTTTATAGGAAATTGTTAAATTCACAACAATTTTTGTTATTTTCACAACAAAAGTGTCGCTATAGATGTATAGCGATGGTGAAAACAATAAGTATACGCGGACAGAAAAATTGAACCGGAAAAACAAAATGAATTTATTCCCGTGAACAAATTGATTATATTGTCCATTTATTCGCCAGAACAAATTCATTTAGTTTTTCCGATCCAATTTTTCTGTCCGCGTAGAAGTATTCATAAATAAATGAATGAATAAACTCAGCTGTCTGAGGCTCTCGAAGAACTTGCAACGAACAAAAGGAACATAATTACTATAATATATGTGGAAGATGAGTTGGTGACATTCATTTTGAACTATTTGCCTATAGCTATCACACTAGAACTGGGTACCAAAGGATTATGTATAGACTTTATATTAATATAAACTAATCCAAAGACTCATAACAAACTTCACTAGGCGTTGAAGGCAATGAAATAGTGAATACAGTCATTGATATATGTACAGCTCATGTCGATAGTTTTCATAAACATAGGCCAATCCCAACCGGAAATTTTTGACTTTTTTTACTTTAAAAAATTAATAATGGTCCTATATTTATCCTTTTTTCTATAAAAAAAATTAATTGAATAAATGTTAAAATGAGACTCAATATTACACATAAGTATTTTTTTAGTCACGTGCCGCTGTCATGCCATCAATTTTCTGATGGCAGGAGGCACTATCAATTAGATTAATTATAAAAAATTAAAAGTTTAATCCCTTGATAAAAAAAATTGAGAAGACGATCCCAAAGTAGAAAAAATTTAAAAATATAATATCCTAATTGAAAGAATTGAGAAGACAATCACTAAAGTAGAAAAATAATAATAATTTAGGGTATTAATTCATATTTAAACTTATAAATAAATATTGTAAATTATATTTGAGAAGAAATATTAAATTTGTTATTTTCAAAAATTATATAAATAAGCCCAAAGCCCAAATGACTGAAACTAGAAAAGCCCGAGAAATATTTCTATTACAAAGACCAACTAATAGAGGAAGATAGCGCGAAGCTTGCTAAAAATGGAGAGCTCTTCTTCGCCTGCTACAGAGATTGTTATACAAACCCTAATTAACAGAGGATGGTGTTTTGGAGACATTGATCAGGTGAAACCCGTAATTGTAATTCAATCGGTACTGCACGGAGATTCATTTACTGTCGATTCAATCGAATCAGAACTCTGCAACATGGATTTGAGATCCATCGGCGGAAAGTCCTTACCTGACTCTTCTATTCTTCGCGTAAAATTCTCTCGTCTTCAAGGCCCCAAAGTCCTTCAGGCATTTACTCTCAACTTACTGCAATTATTATATACATATACATGTATATATACACTCATACACGCACACTATATATATATATATATATATATGCAATTGTATAATACCATGTAATAGGAGTTTAATTTTCAATTTTACTTTTTATTTATCAGCTTGATTGCAGAGGAGGCTGTTGGATCTTTTCACTTCGAATTTTCTAAAATATGGAATTATTGATACAATAGATACAAGTTTTTTCTTTGGAAACTCAAAAGCAATCCAAAAATTCCCTTATATTTTATTTGCATGTATTGATATGTTTTGGTTTATTAATCAATGAATAAACTTGGTTAATATGAGGTCTTGAGTGTTTTAATTAGGGTTTGGTTTGTTTTTTTTTGGATATCCAGTCATTTTATTTTTTTTGGGTGTCCAATTAATGGTACACTCCAAATTTAAATCTTACTCCCCCTCGGTTGCAAAATTTGGGATAGAATTTTTTCTTAGTCGGTCCAAAATTAAAGATACATTTTTATTTTTAGAATATAAAGTCGCATGAAGTTACTCACATGCGATCACTTATATACCGTAGATTATTATGCCACGGCTACTACATTTGCTAGTGATATGGGATATGTTTGTAAATATAAAGTTTTTAGAAATGTATTTGGTATCTCCAATTTTGGAACTGAGAGAATAATTCTTTTTCCACCTTGTCCTTTTATTGTTATTGATCTTATTTGTCTTGCTTAGCTACTTAAGCGTGAAAACATATTGCTTTTCTGGATTTGTTTTAATTTAATTAAACTGAATAAATTGTTTATAATTATCTTCTTGAATAGATATCTTCAGTGAGGGACATATCTCGAAGTAGTATAGCTGAAAGTGCTGGAAGTACAAGTAATAGGCGGCTGTTAAGATTGAAGCTTACTGATGGGCACTCTGAGATAACTGCTATAGAGTACTCTCATATACCTTCCATTCCAGATGATATTGTTCCTGGTACCAAGGTATTCTCAGTTTCAAAGTAAATTGTGGTGTGTAAAACAATTATTTCTCCTTTTAGGAACACTGATTGTTGGATTTGGAATTAGTATCAATAGAGTTGTTTACAATTTCAACTAGGACACTCATGATTCCAATTTGGCAATTCATGGCATGGATTCAATGCATATATAACCATTGCTTATTTGTATAAGTTGGTTAACCTTTCGTGCTATGTATTTTCTACCTCTCTCTCATATATATATATATATATATTGTCAACTGGAATTAATTAACATCCTTCAAATAAAAACTCAGGTATAATGAGGTTTTGTTAAGCATAGTTTGTGACGATTTTAACGTATACTTCCCCCGTTCCAAATTCTAAGATCGTTATTGACTTCGTGAAAGTCAATATGAAAAAATTTCAAACTCAAAAGTGATATAGATGCATGTAATTACTGAATACAATTATTAAAATTGTAAATTATCTATGCAACTAATTAAAATATTTGTTCTATTATTTTAAATGAATCATGCAAATTTTGAATTTGCATCATGTTTCAAATTGACTTTTTGAAAGTCAAGAATGATCTTATATTTAGGAACATTGGGAGTATTACCCATTGGATAATGAGTTTCGACCATAAATTTATAAATACCCAAGGCATATACTGGATTTGTGAAACTTATCTTACATTCTTAAGAGTTCCTGAACAAATGCTAACAACATTATGTTTTTTGTGCTTAAATATGGAAATAACACATAAACCTTATAAAGTATGTTCTGCTTCCATTATAAGCTTGTCAAATAACGTTTATGCTGAAAATTTTCTCATTTGAAAGAGCAAAAATATATACACCTATTTTATGGGTGGGCCAACTTCTAGTTGTGACCTGTTGCAATAATCTTCTGCTCTGCTTTGACACAGAAAGATCTGTGAAGAATAAACCAACAGTGATGATAATGAACTTTTCTTTTTTGGGTGTATGGGATTCTGTAATTTTGTCATTCTTGTTTTGTATATGTCATCGATTATAATAAACCTCGCTACATAACTTACTTTGAGTGTCCTTTCTCTCAGTGTAGCTTATGGCTTCACTTCTGCTGCTTTTCTTGCAGGTCCGATTTGAAAATAAGGGTGTCATACATAATGGTATCGTGTGCTTGACTCCAAAAGTTATAACTGTATTAGGAGGTGTAGTTCAGTCACTCTATGAAGAATGGCAGATGAACCAAAAGTATTCAGGATTCTCCCGCACATCCTTAAAGTCATCACAGAAGGGTGATTCTGCCGGTCCACCACCATTTGAGAAGTTGCAAGTTGGGGCACCTTTTCGTCGCTTCACTCAGCAAGGAAAATTTTCTCGTTAGTATTACAAACTTTATCCCTGTTCTCTAAATCTATCATATGTACATATTATAATTAGTACACTCAACTCATGCATTGTTTTACATGAAGAGATTGAGTCCTAGAAGCTGTTTTTCTTGGAATGTATAACCGTACTCATAAATACATGATATATGTCTATTCATAATTGTATTATTAAATACTTTTAAGTGTTTTGGGGGTAGTGGGTACTATGTTGTGTTCTGCCTTTACTTTTTTTAAAATTGAGGATGTTATCTGTTGAAAAGGTCAAATTGTACAACTTGATGTGTTAAATTGCAAGTCATTTTTCAATTTTTTTATTCATATGCGATCCTATTGATTTCGCCCTAATGTCATTGGAAGGCAGTTCCCCCAAAAATTAAGCCTTTTTTTTTGTTGGCGGTCCTTACTCGTATCAATAATAATGATTTGTTGTGAAGGCAAGGCATATAAATTCTTGTGCGGGAAAATTGTCTCTGTGCAGGTAAAATAGAGTTTCTTGAGCAACTGTTTTTGCATGGTGCTGCAATGCTAAGATTGTTAAATTTTCTTTTTGAAATTTTTGAGTAGATTTGTGGTCGCCTTACTCCTTGAAAAGTTCACTTCGGCCTTCAAGTAACCAAGTTTATTTGGGGATGTTCTTGTTTCTCAAATTTATGGAGGATATGGACTTAAAGGAATGCCGAGAATTTCGATGATACCCATTTCTCTTCCTCTTATTTGGGATAGAGTTTTATTTTTAGCAGCGTTCTGGGATTAAGCTGTGGGAGCTTTTAGAGTTGTTATTTTTGATGTTTATAGATATTGGTGGGCAGTGATTCGTTAGTTTCTCTCCTTCTGTACTCTCCCTTCTATCAAAAAAAGCTTCTGTTTTTTTTAATTAAAAAACTATGGTTTAGCCCCACCAGAGACTATGGTCAGTTACTTCTCATTTTGGATAAGTGCTAAGTTCTGTTGATTGAATGAAGAAAATGACTAATAATGTTAGGCTGGCCAGAGAAAATAAGCTGATTTGAGTTTTTGTTGTTGTTTATCCAAGTTTCTCTAGAAGAGTTACTAAATATTATGACTTATTGTGAGTGATGCATAAGTTTTATAATTTATTTCATCCAAGTAGAGCCTAAATCAATGATATAATCTTCCAATTTTTTAACTAGTAACTGCTGACTAAACTATAAGTATGGTTTTCATGCAACTTTTTAACAAAAGCTTACAAAATTGCAGAGTTCCCTGGGTCGAGTTCGAAGAGTTCTGACCCTGCTTTTGTTGAAAAAGGTTGTGGATCTAGGCACGGCAGTAAACTCCAGCACTCTGATTTGAAGGTGGATAGCATGAATAATGATGTGATGTCAGTTTGTCTTATTGAAATAATTGACGGAAAGACACCTTGCTCTGAATCAAGACCAAAAGAAGGTATGGATTCTTGTAAAACACAGTGGAATATATAGACATATCAAGTGATTCAACATTCTGGTGGTATTCTGTCAATGGTCAATGAATAATGATTCATATACCTATAATGCACTTCTTCAGCCTCAGTACCTGGACTGGATAGTAAAATATCTATGAATTACATTTGGATTGCTTGCTTGGGTATTCTTTAACAGAATATCATATTTTGTAGCATATGGTCCGAAATGCAATTATCAGATATTCAAATTTTATTCCGACTCCTGAGTGCTGATGTAGCCTTTATCTTTTACAGTGGCTGAATCCATCCCTGTTCAAAATCAAGCTGCTGCACAAAAACTTTTGCAGAAAATGAGCCATACTGTGCGAGATGATCGTTATTCTAGAGGTGGAAAGCATAGAGGGAAGGGGAAAAAGGAAGAGGCACCTGTTCAAACCTTAGATGAATGGGAGAAGAGAAAAGCCGCTGCAAACTCTTTGATGAAACAAGTGATTCCTAATGTTAGGCAAGATGAGGATCTTGCACGCCAGCTTCAAAACCAGTTTGACTTGGAAGAGCAACATGTTAAGTCTCCTTGCATAATGTAGCGATTGCTTATGTCATCATTATTTTATGATTGGACTATAAATCTAAAACAGTTTAAGACTCTTAGTATTTCAGAGAAATTGAGTCATAAAAAATGCTTGGATCTCCCACCTAAATGATTAATTTGGTATTATACTATTTGAGATGACCCCGTGACAGACCTGCAATTTTGATACCTGCCACATCTGCAAAAAGGGTGGGTTGGATTTGGGGGGATATTTTAAAGACCATTGTCGTCATTATTATTGTTGTCGTCATTTTCGTGTTAATTGTCATTATAACATTATTGATAGTATTTGGTATCATTGATTTCCTATTTGTTCAGGTACAAAGTGGTCCTCATATGACACAGGCAGATTATATTAAAATGAACATGTTCAGTTTTGAAAGAGACGATGCTAGAGGTGATGGTACAACGGGATTCAGAGGGAGAGGCAGGGGAAGAGGGAGAGGGAGAGGGAGAGGGCGAGGCAGATTTGGTTGACTGTTTCATATTCCTTTATTTGTATCTTCATCTTATCTGACAGTCTCAGGTAACTTTTTTTAAGGTGTCATTATTCAAAAATTCTCACTCAAGCCTACTAAATGAACCTGAAAAACATTATATGTTGAATCCCTTGTTTTGATTTCTTGGACCAACTGTTCCCCTGTAAATTTTCTGCTTTTAACCCCTGCAGGTTTCATCCATAAGTGCAAGACATTCCCCTAATTTTGCTGTGCTTTGCCATCATGTCAAAGGTGAGATTCGCCTTATCTTGCGTAAAATAATAAACACAAATTTAATCAATTTAATATTTGCCAACTCCTTTTATAACTTCTTTTTTGGTCTAGTTACTGTATTTTATTTCATGTTCCCCGTCTTTGAATCCTGTTGCAGTTAGTAGATACTGATGGTAGTTGTTCTATTATTTAGTTCAATCCATTTCTTGGAAACTCTTCCAAGTAGAACTCAGTAAATTAGCTCCGTCTATTATGCCTTGTTGATGCTACTTATTCTAATATGGGGACCTGTCATTTGAGGGCTGCAACTAAAGGGAAGAAAAATACTATGCCCCATTCCCAAAATGTTAGATGGAATTGAAGATATCTATAAATACTAGACTAAATAATTAAGTGGGACCTGCAGCTACAACATCAGAGTTAGAGTTGGCAATCTAAGTTGAAAACTATATAGTTAACCAAAATCACTTGAATCTATTGGGTTGTTTTGTTTGGACTCATATTATTATTACAAATATGGGTTGGATCTAATTTAACTACTTTTGACCCATATTAGTCTATAATAATTTTTTGCACTTTGAAGAACTAATACATCAACATGTATGCATTATTACACTACATTCTTATATAACACATATACATTATATATATTACATACTTTTGTAATTTATACACTTGTAATTATGTATAAAAATCATTTCACTAATTATGGAATTAATCCATAATAAAGTTAACACTTTTAGTGTAACGAACTACTAATTTAAATAATTAATATATACTTCCTTAATTAATTAAAATAACCCATTTAAATTATACAATTTATATTATATAATTAAATTTTATTTCCTTTTTCTCTCCATAAATAGTTTTATAGTATATTATATAATTTAATTTAATTTTTCTCACCCCACCGCCCCACCCCCCACCTTCCACCCAAAAAAAATAATATTTATTGATTATGTATACAACTCCACCCCCACCCCCACCCCCACCCCCACCCCCACTAAAAAATAATATTTATTGATTATGTATACACCCCCACCCTACCCCACACCCTACCCCACACCCCACACACTCCCTACCCCCCCTCTCGCCCCGCACCCCCCACCCCCCACCAAAAAATAATATTTATTGATTATTCAAAATATATGTATACACCTCCACTCCACCTCACCCCTCCAACCCCCCCCCCCCCGGCCCTCCTGCCCCGCAACCCCCACCAAAAAAATAATATTTATTAATTATGTATACCCCCCCCCCCCCGCCGCCCTGCCCCTGCGCCCCCGAAAAAAATATTATTTATTGATTATGTATACACCATCACATTGATTATGTATACACCATCACGCCCCCCCCCCCCCCTCCTCCCAAAAAAAAATATTATTTATTGATTATGTATAAACCATCACATTGATTATGTATACACCATCACGCCCCCGCCCCACCCCCCCCACCCCTACCCCTACCCCTACCCCTACCCCTACCCAATTTTTTTTTTACTTATTGTATATACACTCCAAAAAAAATAATATTTATTAATTATTGCAATAAAATTCTCAATAATTTCATGAATTTTAATTAACATAATAATTATTAATGTAATTTTTTTTAAAGTGCTTATAATCACAAAATTAATATTTTTAATACTCAAATTAGTCATATCAATTAAAATTTTTAGTTTCAAATTTGGGTCTAAAAAAATAAAATAAGTCTTTTTTAGTATAACATAAATTAAGATTTTTGTGAAATTATAATTTGAAAAATAGGTCGACCTGGATTCGACTCATAACCATTTAAATCCAAACCACATAACCCATATTAAATATAGGTAGTATGATTTTGGTTCCAAAACCAACCCAAACCTATTTTATGTAATCCAAAATCAATCCAAACCTATTTTTTGCCAGGTCTAATCAGAGTGATAATTTAGGTTGGAAGGATTCCTTTAGTAAAATGTTTGGAACTTGGTTCGGTACAACATTGTTCCTGCTATTATTAGATTTTAGTAGTATAGATATTAGAATTTGCATTCATAAAGATATTTTTTCCTTTCAAGTTTCTGTTCTTGTTTGGGACTTGCATTTTTCTAGTTCTGTAATCTTAATAAATTTTCGTCCTGAAGCAGTCTGTAAGGAGTGCCAGCTCAAATAAATTGAGTTCATGATATGAAATACGGACTGTTTATTGCTATAAATTGATCAATTCAATTCAATTCTGGGTTTTGCTTTCTCTAACATTGTTTTTGTAAACCTTTACTTTCATTTCTTCATTATATGTCGTTCCTAAGATACGCTGGCTGCTTTACAGTGGGCAGGAAGAAGCCCTCAGTTAAAGTTGGTTTATAAGATGAACTGTCGAGCCTTGATGCTGCTGTCATATAGCAAGCCAAGATGAAAATGTTCATGCTGATGAATTATGATGGTCCTCTATTACAAAGAAGTAGCTGATGATAAAAGAGAGAATATTCGATAGTGGTTAATACTTGTAAAAACAGCTATCACCGTGTGGTGCTTCTTCATAAGACCATTTTTCCTCAGTTTGTCTTTGTAATATACTAAGAATCATGTGCATATATATAATTACCTATATGCTGGGGTTAGACCAATCAGGCGCGTCTCCAATTATTCAGTTACAATAGTGTTTTATTTTTGTCCTAAAATGATAATCACCAATGTTTCTATACAAAGTTTTTTTAGTTTTATTTGTAGCAGCAAACTGAGAAATGCGTAGGTAATTCCTGCCAGTTGCTAATTTGAGATCAGTTGTAAACTCGGAAGTTTTGAGTTCAATTCTCACTCCAAGCACTATAGGGGCCATGGATAACAGGTTTGGGCCTGTTTTGAAATCTTTATTTGGGGAGGGGAGATTGACTGGTCACAAGATTAGGAACTCCTCCTAGCAAAAGAAAAAAAAACGTGGTTGTCTTTGTTTCCGTAATGTTATAAAGGGAATTTATATTACTCCCTCCGTTATTAAAAGATTGTCGTTTTAGAAAAAAAAATTTGTTTTAAAATATTTGTCGTTTACAACTTCTTAGAAGAATAAATTACTCCCTCCGTCCTAAAATAACTGTTTAATTTTGACTTTTTTTAGTCAAATTGACTATTTTTAAAATTAATAATTAAGCATGTATAAATATATTTTTAACATTATAAAAATTGGTATTAGTAATAAATTGTATATACTTTTTTTTTGTTATAACCTCTTCACCTATATTCTGTAAAAATGGTACAAAAAATAGCTTTAAAAAATAGTCAATTTGACTTTAAAAAGTCAAAACTAAGCAGTTATTTTGGGACGGAGGGAGTATTTACTTTTTTATATTAGTCCTATCTTCTCTCATTGTCCCAATAAATTCTCTCCTTTGTATTAATAGTTTTTAATTTTCCATAAAGGGGTAGTGATGGAATTTTAAACAAATTTTAGTAGTACTACCTCGGTCCCACAATAAGTGCTTTTTTAGGCTTACCATTTTTTTTCAAAATAAGTGATGCTGTTAGAATTTCAATACAATTTTTACAATATTTTTCTATATGTGCCCCTTATGCAACCAATGGTATTTATTGCGTATTTATTGGGAAGTTGAAAGGTTGAAGAAAGAGGAAAGAGAGACCAAAATGCAATAAAAAAAAGTCTCAAACAAAACAAACTAAGTATATTAAGGGTATTTTTGTCATTTTAGCTTGTGTATTGGTATGTGTGATTTAAGCTAAAAAAGCACTTATTATGGGACGGAGGTAAGTATTAAATGACTTTCTTAATCCATGTGCTAAAATCTTAAAGGACATTTTTTTAGGAACGGAGGTAGTATTTCATTATAAAGAAAGACCAAAGTCATTAATGAGAAGATTTCTCCTCGTTTTCCTTTCCTTCTTTACTCAACTCACCAGAAGTGATTAGCAATAAATTATTTTGGGCTAAATTGGTCAATTGGCCAATAGAATACTGACACGCAGGCGATACTGTATGTGTGTCAATATTCTATTGGTCAATTAATCAACTTATCAAAAAAATAACTTGATGCTAACGGGATCCCAACTCACCGATCACGTTTTGCACTCAACAAATGTTCTTTATTGGCGGGCGGCACACTGAATTCTTGGAATTCAGTCAGTAGTAATGATTCTAGCAGTGTTAAAGTTAAAAAATAACTTGATTCTTGAAAATACTATTTGATGATTTCACAATTCGGTCCTAAATTAAAAATATTTTCAATACCATCTTCAAACTCTAGTTTCTGTCGTAATACAAGTCTCAAGCTCCCTATTTACTATAGCATGCTAATGCTATACGTACTCGAAAATACTTAAAATTCTTTCCTTTTTTTAACTCGCTTTAATCTTTTGTTATTCTTTTCAAAAATTTGAACTTGTACGAAACACATTTAGACATAAAATATTTTGAATTGATAATTCAAATAATATATCTTACGAAGTGAAAAATATTTAAAAATTTTGTCACTGCATAATTTTTAACATTTGAAAAAGAAAAAAAAATATCTTTACATCACTTTTTAATATTTTAACACGCAAGATTAAAAAAAACATTAACGCCGCTCTCTCTTTGGTTAATACATTTATGTGCGCACGCACACCACCAATTAGATGAAAAGACATTTGCCAAAGATAGTTATGTGACATGACATGACATGACAAGATAGTCACATGTGACATGTCAAGATAGTTATGTAGTACTCCCTCCGGTTTTAGAGTTGTGCATAAATATTAAAAAAATAATTATATCATATCATTAAATATAATATCAGTTATCTATATTGTCATTGTATTGTAAAAAGAGAATATTATTTATTAGATAAAAAATAGTGGAAGGACCAAAATTATATGTAATATTTGGAGTAATTTTAAAAACTAAGCAATTAATATTTATTTAAAATTCTCAAACGATTTATATTAAGATATAAAAAACGTTTCTCTAAAACGACTTATACTAAGGGACGGAGGGAATAGCTGCTAAAAGCCCTTATATGAGCTTAAATTGCGTAGAAATAAAAGTTTTGAGGATGCAATTGAAAACTTCCATTACTTCAGGGACTAAAGAGACAATTTATCCAAGGATGCAATTGAAAACTTCCATTACTTCAGGGACTAAAGAGACAATTTATCCAAAAAATCACACTCTTAAAATAGCACAGAATCTCACAGATTACTAACTCTCGTAAATGTGGCTGTACTTCACCATTTTCGTCGTCTTCTAGTACTAGTAAGCTATCTACCTCCCCCTTCCTTCCTCCGGATAGTAGCTCGGTAGATATCTGGTAAGCGAGAAAATCTCCGACGAGTTCCGAGGGCAAAAAATGGAAATTTTACTGAACCAGCCGGCCATAGCGGTGTTGATATCAACGGCTATCGCCGGCAGAGCTTATAAGAAGAAGTCTCTTGACCTTTCGGGCGCTTTTATGGGCTTCCTAGTCATGTCCATTCATATCGCTGTCAATTACAGGCACTTTATCTATCTCTTTCTCTCCCGACGTTACATACCTATATACTACTTATATGACAGTTCGGTGAAATTACTGATTAATCGTTCATATGAATGTGTATTTTTGAGTTTAGATTTGGAGCAATGTTGCTTGTTTTCTTCTTCTCTTCCTCAAAGCTTACTAAGTTCGGAGATGAGAAGAAGAGAAAAGTTGATCCTGATTACAAAGAGGGAGGTCAACGTAATTGGTACCCCCTTTATCTCATTATCTCTCTATATAATTACGCATGTACTTATATGATTTCATCCTCCGATTAGTTAATTCCCACACAGATGCATGGTTTTTTTTGGGTTTAATTTTGTTTTTGTATGAGTATATCAGCATGTCTGTACGTTATCAAAAATTACAAATAATAAAACTGATGTCTCAACTGTTTAAAATTTCCACTGAATTGAAAGAAAAAGAAGTAATGTCAGAGTGTAGCAGCCTGCGAGTGTTTGCTAACTTTTTGTGAAATGTTTGAATTGCTTGACTGCTAGGATTATTCACACAAATATTCTTTGGAACTTGAATTTCTCATCAAACCCTCAACTGAATCTCTAAAATGACGTCGAATTGCAGAACTATGAATTTCCAAAAGGTCCTTAATTTATGTTTTTTAAAAGAGCTGCAAGATATGACTTGCAATTCTTGTTTAAGTGAACTTTATTTAATTATAGGCTTAGAATTTGAGTGCACACATTTTCTATGAACTTCTGCACTGAGTTTAATCAGTGTTTACAGGATAGCAATAAGGACTAGTTGTGTGATAATTAAACAACAAATATATATGAGGAGAAGCGATACTGCCTCAATTAACTAATTTTGAAGATTCTGGTCACAATTTGCATTGTCTATGGCTATTTTACAACCTTCATGTATAGTCCAGCCAACACCGGTTTCATGAACAATTTTCTTAAATCTAATGTGCTTGTTAGCCACGATGTCTACGTCTTAAATTTCTTAAACTATAGAGAGGATTAAGATAAATTTGACTTGAGAAGAATGCAACGCTTAATATGCCGCATATATGTGTGGTAATTGGTGTCTGCCTTTGTTATATATATATATATATATATATATATATATATATTGCTGCTTGATATCAATATACTGTTCCCTTTCTTCTTTGCAGGATACAAGTTCTGTCCAATGCTGGTATTGCAACTCTTCTAGTCTTGATTTTCTGGAAGCTGACAGGATCAGAAGACAAGTGCTTGGACTCGAAAGAATCAATGCTTGTAACATCTCTTATAGGCGGCATTATTGGACATTATTCCTGCTCTAATGGAGACACTTGGTCTTCAGAGCTTGGGATACTGAGTGATGCGCAGCCTCGATTAATTACAACCTTCAAGGTGAATTATTGCTTTGATAACATCTGATTTGTCTCTCCCATTCCTCCAGACTCATCTCAAGTTTAAATGGAAGAGGACCTTTCTTTTACCCGGTCCTACTTAATATAACCAATGATGTTATGTATTGATGTGGTATATTATGTTTTTTTTTGGTGGGGGGGTGTGGTGGGGGGTGGGGTGGGAGGGGGGGGGGGGGTGGGGGGGGTAGACTATTGCATCATTTCTTAATAACACTTGCCTAGCATTTTGTATATGAGCATTTCCCATTTCCTATTTCTGATTTCTTATAATCTTATTTATCCCAAGCTTGATGCATTTCATTCAACCTGTAGTGTAAGTTCTGTATTTAGTGGATAGTTGCCTCTATATATCCTATACCACAGCACAATGAAAAGAATTTGCCTGTTGCTATGACTTTTTCAATATCCTGCCTAGCATTCTGGAAAAGCAATCTTTAATAGAAGTTAAATATCGTTGGAGGGCCTCTCTTAGTGATATATGAATTTGATTTTCATTTGCCGTTTTGACTTCTCAAAATTTTCCTGTTATTATATGTTCTCTTAGATAATACCTGCAGGTTAGTTTTTAAGTCACTTTTAAAGCTCTTAGAGAGTCTGGGTCCTAATCCATTTCCATCATTATCATCAGCCAGTTCGGAGGGGTACAAATGGTGGAGTGACAAAAGCAGGATTACTGGCAGCTGCTGCAGCGGGAAGCATCATTGGGCTGACTTTTGCCATACTAGGATTTTTCACGACAAAATGTATGTATGATAAATTCCTGAAGCAGCTATTAGTAATACCTCTTTCTGCTCTAGCAGGACTATGTGGAAGTGTTATTGATTCCTTGCTGGGAGCTACACTTCAATTTAGCGGATTCTGCAGTGTTCGTAATAAGGCAAGTTTTATGTATTGTTTTACTAGAATATGGTTTATTTAAATTTGTTTGTGATAAACGATCATGTTAGTACATTGACATTAAAATCAGCTATCACAACTTTATTTATGTCTTTCCTTGGTCCTTTTCCTACCCATTAATTTTTCATCAACATCCTTGATTTCTCTATGAACTCATGATTTTCAGGTTATAAAAGATTCTTAATAGAATCTTATGCTTGTTTTCTAGAATTTCTAGCTCATTTATAAAACTTGTCTTGAAATATCAAAAATGCCCTTGCTTTCAATTCTGGTAGAGACTAGAGATTCAGAAAGCTAAAATGTATCAAACATCTAATAGATAGTAGATGAGGTTAATTCTACTTACCAGGTTTTTCATTCACTTTAAAATGACAAATCCATTTGGGATGTAAAACCATTTAGGAAAAATTATTCTATTGATGTTAAAAAATATAATCTTGCCTCTGGACTCGATGTTCTTTCAATGCGATGTGTAACTGGGGTTAAGTGACAAAAGAATGATGATTCTATTGTTTCTGACTTTTCATGTTTTTGTGGGAAAAATATTGTTTGCTTAAAATAGTTGAACACTCTTTGTTTGTTTTGGGAGGCACACTAAAAAAAAGGGTGAATATTAGAACAGAGCCTTCCTTCTCCCAAGAAAGAGCTATGTACCTCGATCATTAAATCTTTAAGTTTGTCTTATGACGTTGTGCTTTATAGAAGACTTTTTAGATAAAATCCCTGTCTATAATACTCTGAGGCCATGTTTGTTTGCACAGATTATTATCCCGGGACTATATTTCCATGGATTATGATTCCAAAACTATTAATTCTAGGATTAAATTGTCCTAGTCACATGTTTGTTTAGAATAAGATTATTTATGGGATAACTTAAAGTAATCACATGTTATGTTTGTTTTGTCTGAAATTGTTTAAAGGATTGAATAAAAAAGACTAAAATACAGATTGCACCCCAGAGTTTGTGTGTCAGGTGAGGTTTGCACCCTATATTTAAAATGTTGTCTACTTGCACTACAATGTTCATCTTTCAAAACAAATAGCACCCTTCGGATTCTAGCCGGTCAAAAATGACAAGGAGCTTTGGTTATCCTACTTTTTGTAAGGATAAAATAGGACTAATACATTAACATACATTTTGAATTATAAAATATTTTTAAAAATATTTTTTTAAAAAAAATTAATCATTCTCTCTCTAACCTAAACACTTTCCAGGAAGCTTTCATCATCGTCTCATACATTCATGACCTTCAATCTCTAACCTGCTACATAAATCACATAAGCACATAAATCTAACTAAATCACATATACCAATTTTGAATCACATATTACAACCCAAACTCCTAAAATTTTTATTACCTGCCATAACAAATTGAACTCCAATCTTAACAAATCAAACTCTAATCATACATACTAATTTTGATTTTTAACTCTATAAAGAGAAAAAGAAGATTATTACCAGAAGGTAGGGGGGAAACTTGATTAAAAATAACAAAAATGCAAAATCTTTCACCAAAGTCGATATTATTCTATTAGATTCCGTCTCCCCATATTCATTGTGGAACAAGGAAAAGAAAGTGATCCAATGTCAGATAAATTGCTTCGATGCGGCGTGAGATTCGGCCATCACAATAGCTAGTGATGCAAAACCAAAATCCAAATTATGTGTGGAAGCTTTGCCATTGTTATCGCTCAAAAAACCCACTGCAAAAGCAAGTCGACCATCTCCACAAATTAATTTGCCGAACTCCTAAAACCCCTCACCTCCATCCTAACAATACCTTCGTTACACTTTACCTAGCAATTACGTTCCATTTCTCTCAATATACTTTTTTTGTTTCAATTAGATTTGGATTGCAATTAGGGTTTAAAAAAGGTGCAAAGTCGTGTTTTGAGATGATGAAAAAGGTGTAGTAGTAAATAAACCCTTTTAAAGCACGTGTATAGTGATTTCAGTCAATTTTGACCTGTAAAATGTTCAGAGGGTGCAATCTGTATTTTAGTAAATAAAAAATATTGTTTAAACTATTATACCCTTACAAGTAATAATAAAGATAGGAAATTGATATTTTCGCATGTAAAAATGATATTTCCACATGAATCTCTCTCACGTGAAGGTGGGACCTACTCACTATTCATGTGAGAGGGATCATGTAAAAATATCAAAATTTTATGTGAAAATATCAGTTCCCTAAAGATATTATATTCTCAATAGTATGAGTATAGATGGATAGAATAGGATACACTGGTCATTTAAAAAAAAAGATTAATTTTTGTGTACAAATTTTTTAATCCAAATTGTAAGAATTATAATAACTGGTTGGACATGATATTAAATAGTCTCTCATTCCAAGTCATTTTATTATTCCTGGACTAATAGTCTCAAGCTAAAATTTTTAAACAAACAAAGGACTTGGGATTAATAGTCCAATCCCAAGTGTTATCCTTGCAAACAAACATGGCCTAATTGACTAGTTTTCCTATATATTTTTGTGAAACTACCACTAATAAAAGAAGAAAAATGCAAAAAGCATAAGATTATATCAGATCATCTATATCAACGGCAATAGCTTACTGAATTCTTCCATCACCACTGACTGATTTTACGTGGTCTTGTTTTAGAATAAATTAGGACTTGGCCCACAAAGAATACTCAAAATTGATTTCTTGTTCGTTTTGATGTGTTTGGTCTGTTAGAAAAGTGCATTTGGGGGGCTTATAACCGCAAACTTACCGCACCATGTTTGAGGCAGTGAGTTTGAGGCTTGTGAGCTACGTTTGTGAGTTAAAATAAGTTGCATTTAGCTACATTTAGACGAGCAATATTTTCAAGGGCGTTTGGACTCCAAAAGCCTCAAAAACCACAAAAACCACAAACCAAACATATGCACTTAAAATCAATTCTGATAAGTGATGGATATGGGCTTTTGTATGACTTTGTTAAAACTGTTTTAAATCATATAATTTGCAGTTGTTTCAAGTTTGGAATCTTATATTTATAGGAGCTGGGTTGACACTGATGCAATTCCGCTTGTGTTCCCTCTCTCTCACACATACACATTCTGTCACTCAGTCACTTTCATTCTCATGCACACAGGCATACAAAGGCTAGCATTATGCTAGAGTCCATTTTTATGCATGTTGTGTGTAATGACAGATTGGCATGGGGCAGCACAAAAATAATAATTTATGAATATATTAGCCACAAACACACTGATGCGCCAACCTTTTGATTATCACTAGAGCCTAACTTGGGAATGAATGTCTTTTTCAGGTTGTTGGAAAGCCAGGACCAACAGTGAAGAAAATCTCAGGTCTAAGTATTCTCGACAACAATGCTGTTAATCTTGTCTCAATATTGCTGACTGCAATACTGACGGGCTTTGCCTGCCTATACATTTTTTGAAGTCCGTGCTTATGTTCAATGAAATGATATTGTATGAGATTATGCAGTTCCACTTGTGCATTTTGGAATCGAAGTAAGTTGTTGTATACTCCAATCTCACAAGGTTAATTTTTCGAAAGTGTTTGATCAAATAGTTTAGGGGCTGAACATGTAAGCGTGATTTATGGCGACAATTTGACTGTTATTTTAATATCCACTTAGCTGGAAATTATTGCGTTCTGGTTTAGCCTTTGACAAAACCAGCAGAAAGTATGCAAATCTTCTGCTTTTTAATTGCTAATATACATTTTATACTAATCTGAACAATATTATTGTTCTTGAAAGTTAAGCCTACACTTTTTTCTTGTTACAATGTTATTCCTGGTTTGGCACACTTTAGGGTGCATGCTTTTCTCAGATTGCGAAGCTAAGAACAGATTATGTACGAAGTTTAGAGGTACCATAATTTCACAAGTGTTTTTGAAAGTTTCATATATCACCTTCTTAGAGAGCTAGTGTTTAATATTGTCGGGAGCGGTTAGTAACTTTTGGTCAATTTATCAATACAGTGTCGACACACAGGCCAGGATGATCTCCCTCTACGTGTCAGCACTATATTGGTCAATTGACCAACTTACCAAGAAATTAACTTTATTAATTAGCTAAAATTTCTTATATGATTATCCTTCAACAGAAAAGGTACCTTGTTTCTTTGATAAAAGGTAAATAGATAATCTAGAGGTTCTTTGAAAGGGACTTTTAAGTTGGCCAAAACTATTTATAAGCCATTTCAAGTGCCAAAAATCAGAAGAAGAGACCAGCAAGGCAGCTGCTACACTTGACATAGATTCATAATGATCATACAACACCTAATATACCCACATTCAAGATCCTACTTCAAATGCTATTTAGCAAGCAACAACACACACAGAAGATTCTGCCATGGTCGAAACATTGTTAACTGCTGGTTGAAAACCAGCAGCATTTTCGAGGCACTCCCATGTCAATTTTCGCCTCTGCGCTACCAAACTTAACCTCGAATTTTCCTCCTCCAACTTTTCTCGACATTCAACCAGCAGCTCAGCATCCATCTCAGAAAACATGCTCCTTAAGTTGTGTGTCAGATTAAGTACTGCTCGGTTCCAATGATTCTTTGTGTTCTGCTCTAAAGCTGAGAAGACGAGAGGCATAATCACCTGCCTGTGCTGCATGATAAGGCAGAGGATGCTGTCGTTGTTCCATAAGAGGTGGGCACGCTCCGCCACCTAAAAAATAATTAATACAGGTTGATATAAGCTCACTGATATTATGAAGTAATCACAACCCGAGATGAAATGACAATCAAACACAGAATTAAGGTTTTTCAAGTAAAATTTGAGCCTCTTTTGCTTATAAGCCATCGTTACTAACTCATCCGATAAACTGCTTGATTCGGAAGAGAAGATCCTGGGATTAGATTGACCTGATGTTGAATGTCCTTCATGGGTGGTAATTTGACTGGTAACTCTTCTAGAAATGTGAACGCTGCGCTATTATTCCATACAAATATTGGAGCAATTTGAGAGAGTAATGTTTATTATGATGTGCAAATATTGGAGCAGTTTGAGAGATTAATTTATTGTCCTTATGCTACGTTTGAATTGGAGTACTGAAAGTGGAAATAGAATGACTCATTCTTATGGAATTAAAAAAATTGTGTTTGGTTGCGATTGAAATGGATTGAACCATTCTTATTCCTCCCAAATTTATGAATTTTATTCCTTAGGGAGGGAGAGTATGGAATAACTCATTCCAACTAGAATAAAATGAGTCATTCCACTCTCCATTCCATTCCTTCAATCCAAACCAAACGTAGCATTAGCACATTCTGTGAAATGCCTTACCTAGCAATGAGTTCTGAGTTAGAGCTATGAGTTCTGCAATGCAGGGTTGCAATTAGCTTATTCATTTACCCTAATTTCATGACTTGACAAGGGAAAAAGTGGTATATATGTCGACCACTTCTGATAACCTCTAAAGCTTTTAGTCAGTCATGAGCATGTACAAGACAATTAGGCAACAAATACAAGGAAATTCACCTGGAAATGGGAGCTTTTGAGGCAGCACCCTATACGCCGAAACAAAGGAACCATGATCCTTTCAAATTCATCCATGGTAATCATTTCCAGAAGCTCTTCTAACTCACTTAAGAACATCAACTCCTTCTGGCTATTTGTTACTGGCCAACATTTCAACAGTCCCTCTATAACTGTACCAACCAGCTTTGGCTCCTTTTCTATGAACTGTACAACACAATATGTTAGCTGATGATGATAGATACCCAGAGACTTTGGCTTATGCAAGGGAATGAGAGCCCTAGTCAAAAACATCTTGTGCTCCTTCTTTAATGGTAAAGCAAACCCACTAATTACACTCCCAAAAATCTCCAACAGCTCAGCAATCCCATTATGATGTTCAGTTTCAAAAACAAAGTGATAAATGATATTTCCCACGGCCATTCGGATAAAAGGCCTGTGCACCATGAACTTCCCATAAACCCGGTGTAGAATTGCTTTTAAGCAATCTCTTTCTCTTGGATCTTCAGAATCAAACAGGTCAAGTAATTTTAATATAAAACAATTATCTACATACTTCTTTGCTACCTTGGCGTCGAGCGAGTTATAACTTAATAACCGAAGCAGTATGTCATATACAAGTTGTAAATGTGACCAAGCTAGATCAAACAGTGGTTCATCATATTCAGCCTCACCGCGACTACCATAAGTGGTATACTTGGGTGGAAAATCTCTGAAGAGGTTACTTGCGCACATCTTACACATGGCAGAAATTGTTGATTCGTTAAATTTTGCAGAATCAGAAGCGAGGAACTCAATGAGCTCTACCAATATTTGGCGTTTAAGATCTTTCTCTGGGGAGTGCTTCTCTGGCTCACTAAAATCATATACTGAACAACAAAAATTTAGTTTACTAACAAACAAGTTCTGTTTATCTGAATTTGGAACATCTTTAAATAGTATATGGGGATCAACCATCTCAACTCCAGCTGTCATGCTCGCAGGAAAAATTGATGAAGACATGCGTTTAACAGCATTCAGTCGACTTGAAATGACATTGCAACTGTTGGTAAATTGGAACCCATTACCTATGTCAGTCGAATTGCTGCTGGAATTGCTCCCAGCAGCAGAATCCACTGAATTTGATTTTGAGGATTTCCGAGGGAGTTTCGCCAGAATTTGCTTCAGCATAGTAGAAAATGATTCAATTTGCAGCTTACTGTACAGATAAGTCCATAGTCAATTCATATAAAACTCAAGAAGCCAACATTTCATTTACAAATCCAATAAGCAGACCAAGAAAAGCCTCATGTTATAAAAAGTTATTCACATACGACAAGAAGATAAGAGAAACAAAGCCATGGCAACCAAAAGATAGACTCTCTATTGTGCAAAACTATATTCTCTATATTACATAACTTAGAAATGCATAAATTTCGCATATATGAGTCCAACAAAATGAGCTTGAAAAAATATGAAAGAAACAACATATTGAGGCAATTTCAAGGTTAAGTCATCGTTCAGTGTTTTCAAATTATGTATTTAGAGAAAAGTTTGCCAAAGTTTGCTAAACAACAGTAAATGAAATTCCAAAAATGAAACAAAGGATACAACACAAATGACTAAAAAAATAAAATTAAACACCATGTCGAGCCCAAGAATGGCCTTGCCAGCAAGAACACAAATAGAGGAAAATGCTATAGTTTACACTTTACATTGACATTTGGGAAAGTAAACCATGATTGACTTTAGAGAAGACTCAAATTAAAGTTGTTTTTTGCAATTTCAGCAAAACACTATGGCTACTTCACTAAAGAAAGGTTACACATTATCAAGTGGTTGGAAAATTAATTTTTTTCTAAATGGAAAACAAATTCTAGGATAATACATTTAAGATACGACAACCTTTATTTGGTCTGTGTTTTGAAACTAACTTCAACAGCACAAACACAAGCACACACCCATTTTGGTCTCATTTATCACTAAATTCTTCTTCTTAATTTCTCCAACCAAATAAGCTAAAAAATTGTCTTCAAGAAAAATCTACTACCCAATAATAGTTGCTCCAAATTGCAAACGACACGGCGGCAAAGAAAGTAGATCAGGATCCAACAATTAAGGCTGTGCAAACATACATATACATTTATACAAATATATATGTATACATTATAGATCTGGAATACAAGTGAGAACAAGATATGTAAAACTACAAATAAAGAAATCTCACATCATAATTAACCTAAACAAGCATAGAGGAAATACAAAGCTACAATCTTGAAAACTAACAAAATACAGAGGCAAATTTATAATATAAGTGAGAGCATCTAACATCCACATGAAGTAAAGTTAGAACACTGAGGCAGTTAAGCATAACTTATTCCAGATTTCATACCAAAAAAATCAAGAGAGAGAAAGTAAGCACCTGGGTGTGGGAGGAAAAGTGTATTTGGAGAACACCCTTTTAGGAAATTACAGAGATGAAGATGTGGGTGAGGAGGGAATCAAATCATGATAGTTTTACTTGGGATTGAAGCTGTAATGATGAATTTGTAGGAGCCCATTTTGGCTTTTGGGTTATCAAGAATATAGTTTGATTGATTGTATAAAAAAGTCTTTTGGCATGTATTGGTCTGAGTTTGAAACATTGTGATTAAACCACTATTAAGGAGATAGATACTCATATGCCCTGTGTGTGAGGATCATTAGTGACTCCTCTACTCTATTAAAGTGCAGCACATTATTGTTGGATTTTCTTAAAATGCAGGCTGTGTAGAAACTTTTTACTGCTACTTCATGTGATTACAGTGATCTCTGATTACTGTTTTATTTCAGCATTTTTTATAAAAAGTAATCTTGAGTTTCTTGTGAAGAATATGAATGTTAAAGTAAAACCGTTCGGAAATGACTTATTTTAAATGACTTATAAGTTAAAATATAAAATATAAATTGACTTATAAGTTATTTTAAGTTAGGACTTATAAGTAAAAGTGTTCGGCATCAATTTGATTTATAAATCAAAAATTAAGTTAAAACAAGTTATGAAAGTATTGGGCTCATATATTTATAAGTTAAAATAAATGTAAAGATTATCAAAAATGACATTAATAAAAAGAGGGACAAAATAGGAGAAGGACAAAATAGACATTACAAATACTTACTCTTTTTTTACTTAAAACTCAACTTATAAATAGAAAAATAAGTCATTTCCAAACAAATGATATACAGTGACAAATGACTTATAAGTTGGTTTGACCAACTTAATATTAATTTTTGCAAGAATACCAAATAAGTCACTTTTTATGTGACATAACAATACTAAACTTTAAGTTTATTATTATAACTTTTTTACTATTTCCTTTATTTTAATGTACCAAATAAAATGAGAGAAGCAAGGTATATATTAATGGCTTGCGCGGGGGAACCTTTTCACTTAAAATACCTTTCTGTCTCTTTCTACATATCAAAATAGCAAAATGTATATAATTTGTGTAATGTACTCTAGAAAATTATGTAAGAGTGAAGAAAGAGAGTAATTTAATGTGCATAAATTATACACAAATATGAACAAAAAATAGTATGTGAATCTTTACTATTTAATTAATTGACAAATTTTATTATATTATACGTTTTTTTTAACTATGCAATACATAAAATAATAGTTTATGTGTGCCCATAGAAATATTCAAAAAAATATATACAAAACTCTGGAAGAAATAGTAACATATAAGACAGGCCCTACTAAACATCATAGTCTGTGCACTAGGGCTATGTTTGTTTGCAAGGATTATAATCTCAAAATTATTAAATCATTTTATAATCTCTAGATTAATAGTCTCAAGTCTAAATTTGAAACCAAACATGGCATTTGAAATTAATATTCTTATCCAAGTATAATACTTGCAAACAAACATAGCCTAGCGTAAAGGAATCAGTCTAATGATAAAATGTCCCTAAGCTGGGAAATTGGGCCACTCTCATGTCGGTGTTTGGAAGGGTACAAACTTGGGTGGGCCAAACAGACCTTCAGCAATCCAACTCGTGCTTTTAAAGGTAAGCCGTCAATAAAGGAGTATAAGAGATATAATTACTGATGCTGTTAAAAACAGTTGGGATTTGATTTAGATTATTTGGGCTTAATTCTAACCATATTGGTAAATCAACTTGATCCAACACATGGCCGGCCCAAAACTGCTTCACATGAAAATTGAAATAATTATTTCAAAATAGGCCATTTAAAGTTCCAAACTAAATGGCCCAAGTCCACATTATCAATGTCTTCATATTGTCTTTTTTGTCAAATACTAAATTTAATTATATTCTTTTTTCTTTGTCAAATTCCAAATTGAATTTGCATGTGACATACCAACTCCGCTCGTCTGTTTTGTTCTTCCTCCGTCCCACACAATTAATTAATTATATTCACTTTCATTATTGAACCCTGCCCTGCCTGCCTGCCTGATCATGTCAAGTAGTATCATGTTTGCTACACCGTCTCCATGTGCATCTAATTATTTTTAGGATAACATCGGAGTTTTAAAAAATGCCGGACCCTGCAATGCATTAATGATATTTTCATATGTTAAAATGATATTCTCTCACAAAGTCTCTCACATGAATATAAGACCCACTTACTGTTCATGTCAATCAGATAATATGAAAAGGTCCTCTTAACATGTGCCCTAAGTGTCCTTAGGGCACATGTTAAGCACACCGTTCAAAAAAATATTTTTTTGAACTGTGTGCATATTCTCTTGATTTCTGCATTTGCACCAAATTCAATAAAATATGCACACAATTCAAGAGAATATTTCCTTAAACTGTGTGCTTAAGCACATGTTAAGAAATTCCAATATGAAAATATCATTTTTTACGTAAAAATATCAATTATCTAAAACAATTATTGCACCGTCGTCATTATTACTTAAATTATCTTGTCATTTTAATCTTATTCTTATTGATATTATATTGGTCTCTTATGAGACTGAGGAAATATTTGGTACTTACTCAATCTTTAATAAGAAAAAGAGTTGCAATGTGCATTTATATGTGCTTGGAATTGGTTCAAATAAACTTTTAAGAACGTGAGCGTAAGAGTTGATGAATCTTTGCATTCTGCCAGTAAAAGTTTTAACAATTTAATATTTCATACCACCAGCGGGCAAAGAAGCATGGTACATTACAAATACTACTAATAAATAATTGCCACATCCTAAAAGCCAATCCAGGTTGAATTGAGAGAGAGAGAGATAGTGGAGCAGTGAAAGGCTACTTACAAGGGGCTTATGAGTTCCTCTCTCTCAAGAAAAAGAGAAACCATAGAATAAAATGAATATACGTAGAGAAAACATGTAGGACATCAAGAAATAAAAGTAGGATTTTACAAGGTCATCATCTTGGCAAACAGCAAGACTAGGAAGAACTTTGCATTTATGAGCTTTCTGGGGGAAGATAAGCTGACCCAAGCGCGCAATTCCGTAGGGCACTAGGCGTTTCCTGCTGGAAGCTGACCCAAGCTCCCAATTCCGTATGCACATTTAGGCCTCCATTCGGTTCTTCCCTTGACAATCTCGGCCCCATCCTTGAGTCGAAGCAAATGCTGGCACTCAACTTGACCAAAATTAGCTAAATCACCAATTCCTTTCCCCAACACAGTAGTAAGGGAATCCAGCACACTGTCCCTCATACACTCCCTCCTATACTCCAAAGTCATGCTAGCAAGTTCATGACTCTCCACAACTGGCAGCGGAGTACTCTGCAACAACCAACATATATTCCCTATTAGATGGCAAAATCAAGGGGGTTTTCGGAACCACACATTCTTTTCCATGTCACTTGAATACACAGACATGATTACAGCGAGAGAGAAAAGTGGCTATAGAGAGAGATGCACATGATAAAACAGTCGTGCACATTTTTTTTATTTTTTAAAAAAAATCATTTAGTTATATGTTAGTGACATTATGATGCATTGTTAGGAAATCTCCTAAAATTCAAAGCAAAAAGAAAAAAAGCATGCTTTTGTAAAGCAAACAGCTCTTGATATAAATAAGACGACAAAAATCCCTCAAATAATTTCGCAAGTTTGAACTTTCAAAGCTCGTTTAATCATTCTAAGCGGAATTGACCTAGGTTATAGGTGGAAACTGACCTAGGTTATGGGCGGTTGGTTCCATTCAAAGTCTAAAATACAACAGATGTTCCAGCTTTACCGAATTTCTTTTAACACATTTACATCAAGTGTTACTCCATCATGAATTCTTCTCAAATTCGATACTTGCAAGAGTACAACTTTCAAGTCCTCAATCCAATCACAGATTGTATCTTTCTCCATTAAAGATGTTCAGTACCAACTTACCATCACAGTAATCTGATCAGAACCTTTAGAACTTTGTTTACATAAATCTTAGTAGAAGATGCTTTTAAAAGTAAATTTTGACAAATCCGTAAGGTAACTAACTATTTTTAAATAAAATAGATAGCATCAAGTAAACATCAATCAAGTTCAAGAACATCAAAGAGCCTGATCATATAGAATAATAGAAACCCAGACAATTAAAGGAGATGACTTGGGTTACTGTAACTTTTAGGTGTTTGTATAGCAACTATGGTAACCAGTGACAACATAGGTAAAGGTTATGAACGTTGACATCAAGGAGTTGTTAACTCCGTTAAGTGTTTTAATTTGAATAGTCAATTAGAAACATCAGTGATTTATCCTGCTCTTATGCAAAGAATCGGAAAACCTCCAGTTCTAGCGAAACAGGAAAGGATCACTGTGAGATGCCAGCACAACCCCAGAAAAAGAAATTATAACCCAAAAGTGACAACAACATGAGAAAGTTCATTTACCAAAACTCAGTCTAATGGCCAAAATGCAATCACCAAGAATAAATTAACTTCAGTGCTTAACAGTGTGATTTTAGACATTTTACTTCCCCATTAACCCAATAAATCTCTAAACAATGTAAGTCAAAAAAACATATTCCCTCACATTCCTATTTTGGTTGCTTCCCTTTCATTTTTGCCATGTCCCAAAACTAAACTTGTCTAGTTTTGTACCTTATAAATTTCACCTATTTGTCCTTTATCATATATACTCTATTTTTGACATGGGGTTCATTAAGAAAGGATATCCGGGAATGCCATTAAGAAAGGATATCCGGGAATGCCAAATCAAATTTTACACAATATTCTCTTGTTCTTAAGATGCATGTAAAAAGTGAAAGATGCAACTAAAGTGGGACAGACTCAAAGGGAGCATATGTAAACCCATATGCTAGCAACAGGACTACCAGAAAGCTACTCATGTGCTGTCATATGATACAAAATATTCCCCTCGTACTATTTAGCTTTCATCAGAAAATCTACTGATTCTAGCAACAAATGAATCTTACGGCGAGTTCAACTAGTATGAATAGCTTTTCAGTACTTTTTTCTTTTCTTTTCTTTTTTATCATCAAACCAATTACCCAAGCATAAAAATTAAGAGTTGCATCCCAAGATACTCCAATGGAATACATATACGTAGTAAAATGAAAGACATGACAATCCAAATGGATAATAAATTGAAATAGAAAAGATTTACCTCAAGTATCCAGCCAACATATTTCACATTGTTAACATGCTGGTTGACATCTAAATCACTCCATCTTGGCTACAAATTTGAATTATAACCATCAGAAGGCAGCAAAAGGTGAGCGCCAAGACATTTATAATCCATAAATATGTAAAACTTCATAAATGACCAGCAATGACTTACAGTTAGACCAGTTTGGATATAATCTGCATTGTCGTCAGTAAGTTTTGATAATCTTCTACTATCTTCACCCACAACAGGAGGTGTATCAACAAAATAGTGTCCTATTTCCTGTCGAACTTCATCTGGAAGTTTAGCTAACTTCCTTGTTTGTTTGTTCATCATTACCCAACAACTGCAATTTGTCCCGCCAGATTCCACCAGCACAAGAAAAAGAGTCATTCAGTTACTCCATATATAAGAAACTTATCATACTGATCCACAGAAATTGCACCAAACAAATCAAATGCTGATACTTCTCTCGGACCAAGACACACAGAGAGATAGAAAGAGTATATTCTTCAATCATTAATAAAGTGCCAATTTTTTCAACGGCTCCTTTTGCTTGCACCACTATAAATATGTGTATTATTATTTATATACTCCTTTCCCATATATATATATATACTCCCTCATGTCAAAAATTAGAGATACATTTCTATTTTTAGACCATGAAATTCCTATCATGCCATTACTTTTATTCTTAGTTAATTGAGTTCTATCATGCCACTACTACATTTCTATCTACTGATAGAAATAAGTTTGCAAAAAATAATTTTTTTTTGAAACAGTGTGTGTGTGTGTATATGTATGATCTTGCTGACCTAGCAAACATGGCTAAACAGTATTCAGAGAGGCAAAGAACTTTTATTACTCCCTCTATTCCTAAATAAATGACGTTTTAGAGAGTTTCACACTTACTAAG
The DNA here is from genome assembly GCA_020205555.1 of Panax stipuleanatus. Taxonomy (NCBI): domain Eukaryota; kingdom Viridiplantae; phylum Streptophyta; class Magnoliopsida; order Apiales; family Araliaceae; genus Panax; species Panax stipuleanatus. The sequence goes on from JAINUT010002962.1 coordinate 57,716, forward strand.
GAAGTCATTTATTGCTTCAATTTTGTTATTAAGATTGATATGTATTACCACAATTATCCTTGCATTAATTAAGGAAATATGTATAAAGTTGTTTAGATAAATGAGATAGAAAGATACTTGAGGGCAATAGAGGAAAAATTGTAATTAATGCTTCCTATAAATTTGATAACGTCAAATATATCAGAAAATTTTGAACTCCCTAAAACGTCACTTATTTAGAAATGGAGGGAGTACAATGGTAAAGAGAAGAAAGAAACCGTTGGAATCATTCATACAGTTATGACTTCTGAGACTATGAAGGAGACAGAAAGAGGGGGCAGAGCTTAAACAGCTTAAGTTCTAACCTGGAAGCTCTAGTCAATATCTCGCCTGTATTGTAATCCCGAAGAAGCCAATCACGCCGCATACCATTCTTCCCAGACGCAGCTACCCAAGTATCTACTTGAACAACATCTCCCCTGCAATATAACGAAGTACATGCAAAGAAAACACAGCCAAACCATCAATTCCCAATGAGAATAGTAGTTAGTAAAATTCTGTAATATGATGTTTTACAAAAGTGAGTTTGTTCCCTATCATCAGCTATATAATGCAAAGATACTAGAAGTAAACAAATAAAGATTATATGCAATCCACAAAGAGAAATCATGCCTTGCCTCACCCTAGTTTAGATCGAAATGACAACGGGGCAGAACTCAGTACCTAGATCCCTTCATAGAGGCTTTTGCAAAAAATTGTGCGAAGGATATTGTTTTTCTTTCTGAACATTTTCTATTAGTTAACTCACTTTGAGCCTCAATTTCTGTTCGACAAATTCACACCAATGTTCAATGTCCTGTGATAGACATTCTAAGAAGTATTGAAGTTGGGAATTTGGCAAAGCATCTACTAAATGGAAGGTGCCTTGTGAATGTTTCAAAGTGAAACTGTAAATGAACTATTACAGAAAGGAAACTGATATTTCCACAACAGAAAATGATATTTCCACAACAAAACCGTCGCTATAGATCCTCAATGGTTTCCACCGTCGTTATACATCTATAGCGACACTTCTATTGTGAAAATATCAAAAAGTGTTGTGAAAATATCAATTTCCTTACAGAAAATATCAACACCATCACTAATTCAATAATTCCTAAAGGTGATGCAATTTATGAAAGCCAACCAAAATATGCACAGACAAAACATAGCAACCTAGTTGAAGGGTACGTAGAGCCGTGGAAAAGAAGTGTGGATTACCAAGTAGGATAGCGATCGACCATGACCTGCATTTTAGTGACCACCCATATCAAGTTCCTTTTACACATTTCTGGCGTAGAACCAAAGCCATCACCCAGGAGCCCCGCATTCTTCACATGGTTAAGGGCTGTTTCCTGCAGAATGAATTCAGAATTTCAGAGTTATAAATAAATAAACAGCCTTATAAGTTTGGTACATTTCATGCATTTTGCTTTCAACATTTGAGGTTATACTTTATCAGTTAACTAGCTAAGTAAAAATTATCATGTCCAACTCATAAGATGATGGGAAGAGTCGACCATACTTGTAAATGATTCATCAGTGTCTCTACAGACGCAGTCCGATCAGCCCCTATTTCATAGGATCTGATAGAGAAGTTTTGACGGAAAACCATACCATCCTGAACAATTCTCCCTAAACCAAAAGGGTCAGTGAGCATATCAGGTCGCTTGGGCTTCCAGTCAAGCATCATCCATTGCTTCTCTGCTGCCAAGAAAATAGTTGTAATGGCAGCGAGGAGCATGCTCCAATCAGGTAACTGGTTAATAAAAGTCCTTGGTGGAGGCAAAGAAGAAATTTCATCATCGGTCTTGAGGCCTTCCATCACACCAACTCTTGTACCGTTTACCTTGGGAGGAGCTTGTGCATTGGCCTTAACCTTCAAACCCCCAGAAGAGACAGATTTTGACCGTATTCCTCGGGCATCTACACTTGCAGGAAGGCCTCCGTGCTTTCCGGTGGTCTTTGCACCTGAGTCCGATCCTGGAGAAACAACTGAAAAGAACGCAGACGTAGCACCAGTAGCAGCCATGGCTATATATTGCCAATCACTCAAAAAGTGTCAAGTTGAAACCGTGTGGTCTGGATCAAATATATTCTCAGAGAAATTAAAGAAAGATTGACATGGCAGTGTCTCTTCTGCATGATACACAATTATCAGATCAATTACTTCAGCATTAAAAGAGCAAGCAACCCAGTAGCCCACGGAAAACAACATAAAAACCAAGCTTTAGTTTACAAACATTAAAATATCATAATATATAATTTTCAGCCGAAACAACGCACTGATTGACGGCTTACAAATTGTTATAAAACTTCCAAGATAGAAACTTTATCCAACAAAGCTCTCACTCAACCCTTCCTAAAATAATTTGCGTGTGAAAACATTATTTCATAAATGGTAAACACTTCTTCCCTTCGGTTTTCTCCCTCTCCAAACGGATAACTAGCCATTTTGAAAATTAAAAATTCAATTCGATAGAAAAAATAAGGAGGGAGAGATTTAATAAATTAAATAAGCACGAAGATTAAGAAACTATAGCAGGAACATCTAAAGAAGAAAGAAAAACATACAAAAACAACGAAATGCTTAAAAACATACAAATGGAAATAGAACAGATCTGAACAGAAAGCACAGAACCTAAACAACTAAATACATCACAATTTCATTTCAAAGCCCTCTAAACCCAATTATACTCCACATTCCACCGCAAATCATTATAAAAAAACACTCAGATCAAGCTACAGATTAAGAATCGGAAGGAAATGAAGAAGGAGAATGCACGCACATACCTTGAATCAGCTCAGAAGATTCGAGATAAAATGAAAAAATATACTAATACGCATATATATATGGATAGAAATGAAGTGGTGAATTTGATCTGCAAACCCGTTAATCCTAGGGTTTGCGATCGAGGTGATTATTCTCTCTCTCTCTCTCTGTATTTAGTATTATCCGTACCTATTTCTGAGATTTCAATTAGCTTGGAAAAATGGAAATGTTAGAGAGAGAAAAAAAGAGGAGAGAGAAAATGAAATTCCAAATAGAGAGTGGCCAGCAGTTTTTTGGTTGTAGGGATTTTTGGGTTTCATTCCAATTTCCAGCAATCCAGCGACTCCCTTTATAGTGGCCACCTGGCCGCCTCCCGCCTCTCCGTTCAATTTATTTCCTTCCACCTCATACACGGTTACACTTATTTACATATTTGTCCTCCTATCTAACTTGACTTCATTTTCTATTGACTTTTCTAGTAGTAATATCAAATATGCATTCTTATTTCCACAAAATAAATTGATGATTTTGTTTATATTTTTTTAGAGTATACTTTTGGACTTGTAGTTCAAGATTCAATACCTACAAATATTATCGACCCGACCCGACAAAGTTATAAATATTTTAGTCATGATAATTTTATCATTTGTTCACCATTTCATTAATTAAAATTAAATAATATAGATGCAAAACAATAAAGGTTGAATAATAATATTGTCATAGCAATAATTATGTTGTCAGATCAATAAGTGTTATTTAAAAGTATAAAGAGTTTATTAAATACATATTTGCTCTAACAGCATAAATATTACTCTGACCACGTTATCAACAACCATTATTAAGTATGTTATATTATAAGTTACAATATTAGCATAATGTTTATTGATAGTTGGAATGTTTTACTTTCATTCATGGGTAAAAATATATATATATATATATATGAGTAATGATACAGATACAAATTATTTTATAAATATTTTATAAATTACGGATGTGACATACTCCATATCAGTATATTGATTAACAAATTGCTTCAATGTAGTCTTCGTCTTACATAAAAAGCTGATGTAAAGTATGTCACATCAGCAGTTTATAAAATATTGGTAGAATAGTTTGTGTCTGTAGCATTATTCATATATATATATATATATATATATATATATATATATGTCATCTTTAATTTGTATAATTTTTATAGAAACTTACTTGTACCTTTTATCATGTGGGTTAACTTAATTTATTAATTTATAGCATTAGATTATTTACTCTAGATTGTATAGCAAGTACTACCATAAAAGTTGTGTTTTCAATACTACATGTGATTTTAAACTAATTAATTTGATGTATAACAAACAAAATGCAACTAAAAGAATTTAAAAAGAAACTTGTAGAATTTATGTATATTCAAAAGTAGGTTTCTTATACGCAATTAGATTGTCCCAAAAAAAAGTCTACCCACCCCTATGCCTTTAGTGTATCATAACCCATTGTTAGGGTTCTAGCTAGAGCCTCCTTGTACGCTTTGCGGCATTTAAGCCAGCTGTTGATAGCATCGTTATTCATTTTCATAAATGGTTTACCTAAATTATTTTTCCAGCCGCTAAGATTGGTTTCTATCCTTTTTGCATGTTACTTTTAATATCTCGCATTTGTGATCAGACTGTATCTCTCCTTTCAGAATAATATTTTCAAAACGAGATGAAACAGTTTGAAATTTATTACTTTCAGTGAAATTCGAACTCAGAATTTTCGGATTTACGACTGATCCTTGTTCTTCCCTTAACCAGTGAGAGTCAAGCGTTAAGGTTAATATGTGTTGGCTTTGGCATAAGGCTAAATAGAACTAGAAGTTCATAAATGCACTTTTGGGTTATAGAATCCAAATTTTATGAATAAAGATTTAATTTTTTTTATATATTATTTTGAAATAGTAAGGTATTGAATTGATAAATGTGGTAAGTTATGAGTGATATGTGCAAATTTTACAAAGTCAGCAAGTGATTATAAAATATTCGTTGTGTCGAGGAATATTCGTTTGGTCGAGGAATATTCTTTTTGTCGGAGAATATTCGTACGACGGCGCAGTCATTGGTGGAACTCACAACGGAATGAATGTCGGATATAGAAAGCAACTGTGACGCCCCCAGAATAGGTTCAGTCAATCCAACACATTCTGAGTCGTCAAATACATGGTACAGAATTCAAATACAATCTTTATATCACACGGTCGTGCAAAATACGACCACACAACTGTGAGTGTCAATACAAATATGTAAAAAATATTAACATTCAAATTAAGTCCTCATTATAATTATTCTCACACTATTTATTAGAAATAGTGAGGACTACTACTGCTCTAACTCGGACTATCACTCTGTCCCCCGACTAGTTCCTGCAACATTCTCATTTCCTGAATAGGACAATAGATGAAAAGGGTGAGCTCAATTAGCCCAGTAAAGAATATTATGACTAAGATAATAGAAAATAAATTATCGTTAGTTTTCAACAGTTCAGATAAAATATTGTGGACACAAGTTTTAGATCAATACTCGCAGCAAAAATAACAATTCATTAGAAGAGTTAAGTAGAGAATGAACTCTACTATCTTCTACGATTTAAATGTCCATCATCAATATTTTATTCCTGTAACATCAATCAATATACATCTCGAATTAACTATTCATCTTTGCACTACATGCCAAAGATATTCATCAGGTAATCATTCATCTTTGCTCTACAGGCCAAAGATATTCAGTTATATCACCCTTTAGGACTGAGGATGATGAAAAATATTATAATTAACGAATTCAGTGAGATAAAGAACAAAAATTAAGAATTCGCATTTTAATTTATTCAAGTTTAAAAATACTCAATAATAATACTTTGTGGAGCAAAATTCAAGAATAAAGCTCAAAACTTGGATCCAATTAAAGATAAGAACCTTAACAAACAACTTGGACAAATAGAAAAAAATTTAATTTTTCCGTGAATAGTGCCGTATACGTGAATAGTGTTGTACACATGAATAATAATCCCAACGAAAAAAAATAAGAATTTCATAATAAAATTCATGACAATATTTTGGTATAATGATATGAAAAAGAATAACATCGTTTACGAAAGAAAATAACATCCCTTACAAATACGAAAGAAATAATACCCCTTACCTTAGTAGAAGTTTGGATACTGCAATAGTATAGCAGCAGAATACTCTTCTTCTTTCTCTCTTATTATCTCTCTAAAGCTTTTCTCTGTATAACTTTGTGAATTGGTGGTGAGAAATAATGAAGAATTGAACTTCTATTTATAGAAGAACTGAAAATGGCCCTTGACTTTAACGAATGTCCAAAATGACTCTTGGTAATATTGAAGAGGCAACTACTATTTGCGAAGAGGCAAATAACTCTTGAAAAAAACGAAGAGGCAAGTAACTCTTGAAAAAACAAAGAGGCAAGTTACTATTTGAGTTACTATTTACGAAAGTAACTCTTAGATGATGACCTATGGATCCCAACTTACCAAATGTCACATATCACCATAACTTCCTTCGAGTGTCGGCAATTTCCTCTAATGGTTATGTTACTCATCACACAATTAATCAACGCTTTTTAATTCTTCCAAATTTTCAACCGAAAATGGCCGAAATTCACAAAATAAATATTTTTTTATCATATAAATCAATAATTAATTATTCACAAATAATATTACAGAACTACAATATTGACAGCTAGGTCGTTCCTAGGAAAGAGGGGGCCTTCCGATAAGGATTTCTCCTTACTGGCGCGCAATTAAATAACCCCTCCTAGACAGAACTTCCTTAGACATTGTCAATAATGTTATCTAATAATATTATTCAGATAATATGAATTATTGAGTTGATAATGTAAAATACTGTGCAGTGACAATTATTGAATCAATAATACAAAATATCAACGGTAGCAATTATTGAATCAATAAAATATCATGCAATTATTGAATCAATAATATAAAATATTGAACAGTAATTACTGTAACAATTATTGAGTAAGTGACTTCTTACGTAAGAATCAATAATTCAAAATACTGTGCAATACCGTGTGCTACTGTGCACAACGCGTATTACTGTATTTTTATCACCGGGTATTTTAACAGTTTAACCGTAACAGTTTTATATTTATTTATAAAAAGGTTATTTCTGTCGCTTTTTATATCCGACAGTTATTCCGTTGTGGGGCCCACAAATAGCTGCGCCGTCGTACGAATATTCCCCGACAACAAGAATATTCCACGACCAAATGAATATTCCCCGACAACAATGAATATTTTGTAACCACTTGCTCATTTTAAAATATTTGCACATTTCACCCATAACCTTTCACATTTATTAAATTAACACCTTACTATTTCGAAATAATATATAAAGAAAATTAAATCTTTATTCATAAAAATTGGGGTCTTACAGCGCCAAAAGTAAATTTTTATAAAAATAACAGTAAAACTGTTACCGTTAAACTGTTGAAATATCCGGTGATAAAAATACAGTAATACGCGTTGTTGCACAGTAGCACACGGTATTGCACAGTATTTTGAATTATTAATTCTTACGTAAGAAGCCACTCATTCAATAATTGGTGCAGTAATTACTGGTCAATATTTTATATTATTGATCCAATAATTGCTACATTGATATTTTATATTAGTGATTCAATAATTGTCATTGCACAGTATTTCAAATTATTAAATTAATAATTCATATTATTTGAACAATATTATTAGATAGTATTATTGACAATGTCTAAAAAGTTCTGTCGAAAAAAGGAGTTAGGTTATATAATTGTGAGCCAATGAGGAGAAATCCTTATCGAAAAGCCCCTTCTTTTCTGGGAACGACCTGGTTGTTAATATTGTAGTTCTGTAATATTATTTGTGAATAATTAATTATTGATATATATGATAAAAAAATATTTATTCAATGTAAATTTAAACGAAATTTTTTTTAGCATGTGACATTTGTTGAAAGTTAGTATTTTATAATTTTCGATAAAATAATTCATTCAAATATATTATTATAATATTACATTATAATAGCATGATGTGATTATATAATAGTATGATTTTTATAATTTAAATGATAATATTATTATAGTAAATTCATGGTATAAAAATAAAATGAGGTAGAAGAGAACAAATTAAATTTGAATTTTTATGATGTAAGCAATGATGTCAACGGAACGATAAGGTAAGCAAATGATGTCATCAAAATGATGAAGTAAGCAATGATGTCATAGGATCGATGATGTCATAAATTATGACAAAAAAATTATTTTACCCTTACTCTGCCGAGCCTATAAATAGAAGCTCATTTTTTCATTATTTCTCACCAATTCACTAAAGCTATAGAGAGAGAAAGTATAGAGAGAATAAAAAAGAAAGAAGAAGAGTATTCTGCTATTACACTAGTGCAGTTTTCAAATTTTTATTAAGGTAATGGGTATTATTTGTTTCGTATTCATGAAGAGAGTTATTTTCTTTCAATACTCGTAAGAGTTGTTATTTCATTCTTTATTATTCTGTTGGAATAACCTATCTACGCGGACTACCGCATGCATGGTAAAATCTTGTTGCTATTCTATTCTTTATTATTTTGTGAGAATAACCTGTCTACGCAGACTACCGCATGCCTGATAAATAACCCCTCGTATTCATTTTTTATTAAGTTGTGAAAATGATCTGTCTACTCGGACTACCGCATGATGGGTGAAAATTCATTTGCAATGTTGTATATTGTTTCATTTCAGATTTCTAACTCTAAACTTACTACTGTAAGTATTGCTTCTATAATTTTTAAAATAATCAGAAATTTCTTGAGTTTTGCGCTTCATCTAATATCATTTCACTGGAATATTGGTCTGAACTTTCTTGTGAAATTTTGATCTTTTCATATCGGGGTACTATTCACGAGTTACTATTCACGGTAAAAATAATATATTATTTTCTTTCAAATTATATTTGATTGTATCCAAGTTTTAAACTTCATTCTTGAATTTTGCTCCACAATTGATTATTACGGAGTATTCTTGAACTTGGATAAACTAAATTACGAATCCGTAATCTTTATTCTTTATCTCACTGGATTGGTTCCTTATATTATTTTTTATCATTTTTAGTCTTAAATGGTGATACAAACGAATATCTTTGGTCTGTAGTGCAAAGATGAATGATTATTTGATAAATATCTTTGGCATGTAGTGTAAAAATAATTACTTGATGAATATCTTTGGTCCGTAGTGCAAATATGGACATGTGTTGAGATGAACATGATCAACTGGTGATACAAATGAATATCTTTGGCCCGTAGTGCAAAGTTGAATATTTGATTCGAGATGTATATTGATTGATGTTACAGAGATAAAATATTGATTATGGACTTTTAAATCAAAAAAGATAGTAGACATCATTCTCTACTTAACTATTCTAATGAATTGTTATTTTCGCTGCAGTTGTTGATCTAAAACTTGTTGTCCATAATATTTTATCTGATTTATTGAAGACTAACGATAATTTATTATTCATTATATTGGTCATAATATTTTTTACTGGGTTAGTTGAGTTCACCCTTTTCTTCCATTGTTCTCTTTAAAAAATAAAAATATAACTGAGACTAGCCGGAGAATGGAGTGATGGTCCGAGAGAGGGTTATAGAAATTTGCACTATTTTGTAAAATAGTGTATTAATAATTATAATGAATAAGACTTGAATTTGAACGTTAATATTGTCTACATAATATTTATAATGACACTGAGAGTTGTGTGGTCATATTTTGGACGACCGTATAATAGTTGAAATTGAAAGATTGTATTTGAATTCTGTACCATGTATTTGGCGACTCAGAATGAGTTGGTATTGAACCTATTTTGGGGGCGTCACAATACTCCCTCTGTTCCTTAATATAAGACGTTTCAAAGAAGTATTTTTGTCCCTTAATATAAGACGTTTTATAATTTCAAGTAAGCGTTAATTGCTTAGTTTTCAATATTACCCCAAGTATTAAATATAATTTTAGTTCTATCACTATTTTTGTTCCAATAAATAACACTTTCTTTTTTCAATACAAGGGCAATATAGACAATTGATATTATATTTACTGTTATCCAATCATTTCCTTAATGCTTGTGCATAATTTTAAAACGACTTATATTAAGTGACGGATGGAGTCTTTGAGTATGTTTAAAATAGGACGTGGAGAAATAGCTCATTTAAAAATACAAACTAACAAAAGTTTAATTATTTATATATTTTTTTGAAAAAGATTAATATCAAGAACAATGTTTATATATAGTGTATTTGATGGTTAAGAAAGTTTCCATAAATTAAAGATTTTTTCAAATTCTAAACATACCCTTAATAATCTATTTACTCAAATGATGTAGCTTTAATAGGCTGTTTAGGTTTAAATCAACAAAAATGACCAGAGTTTTACAAGCTCACTCAATCTTAATTAAACTATATTCAATGGAAGTTGGATCAATTTAGTTGCATATTGTTACTTGTATAAAGATGACTTAGAAAAATAAAATAAAATAGGAGTATTTTTTTAATTATTAAGAATGATAATGCTGAATTGTTACCTAATTTGTCAAAGGGTTGAGAAAAATATATATTTACGTTCTATTGAATGCAGTAGACAAATTGCATATTCCAACTAAATCAATAACTTCCTCGAACCGACTAATAATATTGTTGAGCTACAAGAAAATGGGGTCCAATGCTTAATTAATTTAAATAATAAAAAATAAGAGAAGAAAGAAAAGCTAAACCATAAAACCAAAGAGTAAATTTATGGATACGTCAAATTTACTCCTTCCTTTCCGAATGTATTATAATAAAAAAAAAGTTGATGCGAGATAATTTATAAGTGGGCCTCTATCTCAGTTATTTCTTTTTTTTTTGATTTTATTGTATATTTCTTCCGTCCAGTAATATATGACATTTTAGAGTTGTGTACAACAATTAAAAAAATGATTATATAACATTAAATATAATATTAATTGTCAATAATACCCTTTATCATATACTCCCTCCGTCCTTTAATATAAGACGTTTTAGAGAAGTATTTTTATCCCTTAATATAAGACGTTTTACAATTTCAAGTAAGCATTAATTGCTTAGTTTCCAATATTACCCCAAGTAATACATATAACTTTGTTTATCTCACTATTTTTGGCCCAATAAATAACACTTTCTTTTTTCTATACAAGGATAATATAGACAATTGATATTATATTTAATGCTATACAATTATTTTCTTAATACGTGTGCACAATTCTAACACAACTTATATTAAAAGACGCAACAATGCTATTATCACATAAATTTTTTTACATAACTCTCACATATACACACATACATACTGTGGGCCCCTGCCTGACATGCGGGACCCACATTTTATATGTGTATATATGTGAGAGTTATGTGAAAGTTTATATGTGAGAGTAGCATTATTTTAAAAAACGGATGAAATATTTATCTCATACTTTCTCGTATGTAATATTTTTCCATAAAATATAAATTGGAAAAATTATGATTAATTTTGTTAGGTCAAATCCTTTGAGAAAAATGAAATACGGAGGAAGTCTTCGGGAAGAAAGGAAATGAAGAACTAGTGGCTGTCCGTGTGAGATAATAAGATAAAACTTCCTTCTGAGGGGGACAGAAAAGTCAACGTCTTCCTTTTTCCTTTTCCTTTTTCTTTTTCTTGTTCAACTTCTAAATATTAAATATTTTATATTTATTCACGGTCAACTATTATCCTACTCTTTGAGTCTTCTTGATGAAATCTTATTCTTATTTTATTATTTAGGTATATTAAAACTCATACAAATACACAATTCAATCAAATATCAAAATATAATAAGGTAAATATTGAGTCGTTTTAGTTAATCTCAAGTCAACTCGGTAAAACTCACATATACATATATGCATATTTTTGAATCCCGCCTGATACATGGGGCCCATAATATATGTGTGTATGAGATCTTTATGTGATAATTTTTTATGTGATAGTAATATTATTTTAAATTTATAGTAATACATATTGCAAAAATCTAGAAACAGAGTACATTTATTTAGAAGGTTGTCTCTAGTCCTTTTTGTCCTTTGTTAGGCGTTTGGACCAATTTCGTGTACTCTTCCCAGCAACACTGTTAACCTACTACTTTCCACGCGTTTCTGGTTTGATAAACGTGGAGGCTACATGCAAAATGACAGGGGAAATTATATATACCTCTCGATAAATATGTGACAGTTGATTAATAATATAAATGCATATACAGTAAAATAAAATAAAATAAATGGAATTATTCTTAATTTTTATTTATTTACATTCATTGCAATTATAATTTGAATATTAAAATAAGTTTGGAATTTTGAATATCTATTTTGCCTTTTATTAAATTTAAAATCAATAGTAAACGAGGGAAGTAATAATCAAAATTAATAGCTTAACGCCTACATGCTACTTAGAAGGGTCCTCTTAACATGTGACTTTAGGGTACATGCTAAACACACAGTTTAAGATAATATTCTCTTGAATTGTGTGCTTAGCATGTGCCCTAAGGGCACATGTTAAGAAATTCTAAATAACAAAACCCAATTCGGTTTAATTTCATGGTAAGTTAATCAATTGACCAATACAGTATTGATACGTAAAAGAGAGATATCACCTCTCGGTCTGTGTATCAACACTATATTTGTCAATTGACCAAAATTAACTCAATGTTAACCACTCTCAACTAAACGACTTCCACTTTTTTAACGGTCTTGTTCTTAAAATAATTATGTTTAAAAATAATTCATATTTTAGAAGTTATAAATGATTTAGTTGATAATATATATGGGAAATATGGCCATACAGAACTATGTTTTATTTGTGCACGGTCTATCAAAATTACGTCGTTTTTGCAGATTTGTTAAACAGTTTCTCTCCTCCCAAATCAAAAATCAAAAATAAATCTGTCAAAATAATGTAGTTTTGACAGACTGTGCACAAATAAAATATACACATGTGTGTATAACTATTATTCCTTATATATATATATATATATATATATATATATATATATATATATATATATATATATATATATACTATAATAATAAAATTATGATGATAATTTAAAGACACTGTTATATTTGTACAAATATGACTGTGAAAAAGGAAAGGAGGGGAGAGGAGGGGAGGGGGGAGTATTAATTATACATTATACGGGCTTCTAGTTAGTTTATACGTATAGTTATCAATTTCCATGAAATTGTGGTCACAAGTTTACACGTTTAGAATTAGATTTTGACACAATTAATGATCAAAATTAATTATTATTTTCATTAAAAATAATAATTTTCAAAATGCGTTTTTTTGTACATATATAAGAAGTTAATAGCAAGCTTTACAACATTATACTAGCTACTTGTAATATATATATATATCCGTTACAAATGCTGTTAAGAATATGATTAAAGTAGCTAGCTAGCTGGCCTGCATGAAGTGATATATATTTTTAAGACCAGTAACTAAATAAAGTTTGAAACTTAAGATATATCATATCATATATAGTACGTACGTACGTGCAAGTCAAACTACTTTTAACAGAATGGGCAAGTAAGATCATCACAACCTGATGATAAAGTTGATGTTCAGCTTAATCTTGTACACATGAAAACTTTGTTTAACAGAAAAAAAAGGACTATTCCGATCAAGTACATGCATATATAATTATCCAAGTAAAGAATATATATATATATATATATATATATATATATATACAGTTTTTGGTCTCTGTAAACTCCCAATTGGTCAACAAATAACTGTATCCCCCTCCTCGCCCACCCCACTCCCACACCCCACCCCACTCTCCATCCCTCTCTATACTATGGATAAGTTCGTATATAATGTTGATTGTGTATATATATTAATTTCAAATTTTAATTTGCTACTATGCATGCATGTATGCATGTATAAATAAATATATATATATATAAGAAATGATCCGTATCATGTATTTAATTATTATGAATTTTTATAAGGTATATATCATTCATACCAATGAAAAAAAAATTGTCAGAATTACAAATTAAAAATCAACATCAGGTTAATTAGAATAAGGGTTTGATTTTATTTATCAATATTTAAGATTTATTAATTAGGTCGACTTTAAGATTTAGAGTTTATTAACTCTCTTTTTAACCGAGTTTAGGGCTTATTAACCTTATTATAACTTGGATTAATAAAGCCTAAACCCTTGTTAATAAACCCAAAATATTACTAGTTAATAAACACTTAACCCTAGTTAAAAATCCTAAATTATAGTTAATAAATTATAAACTCTGGTTAATTAACTTAAACTCTAGTTAATAAAATTAAACGTTTATTCTGATTACCGTATACTACAAATAGTAGCGGACGTCGATTTTCAATTTCTAATCTTGGTCGTTCCTTTTTTGTTTTCATTGGAATAGATGGTATATGACCTAACATTAAGGATCTATAGCAAATACTCCCTCCGTTCCATAATAAACGTCATAATTTGACTTTAATGGTCAAATAGACTATTTTTAAAATTATTGATTAAAATATTTATACAGAATTTTCAAATTTCAAAACTTAATATTTGTAGTAATTTTTCGTAATTTATTATGATAATAATCACTTGAAATCTGACTAATCAATCCATTTTTCATGGTTAAACAACAAACTTTGGCCAGCTAGCTTATCATTCAATCTCTTTATTATGGAGAGTATCAGAGTACGACTAATCAATCCATTTATTATGTAGTAGTATTTTTTAGCCTTTTTCAAAGAAATACTAGCAGTATATACTGCTATATAAAGAGAAAATGAAAAACAAGTAGGAGTAATCAAATCGAAGCTAGCTAGCTCGCTGTTTATTTAATGCAGTATATGTAATTATGTAAAGTTGGGTAGGTCAAGGTTCGTTGAGCTACAAGATAAGATGATGGTGCTCTTCTTGATACGTACCCAACCTGCATTTCTCTAGATCTCTCTCGTTCACGTTGTCACAATATGTGATTTTAAGGTTATAACATTTTATAGTAATTTCCCCCCCAAAATCTTGTTTTAGTCCTAAAATTGATACTTCAAAACAAAAATAAATAAATTTGTCTAGCTTTATTGGTTAATAGACCTTGTATAACAACTCAGTCCCACATCGAAATATGTACTACTATATGTAACAATTATGGTCAAAGAAATTTCTTAACATATGTCATTAGGGCACATGCTAATCACACAGTTCAAGAGAATATTCTCTTGAACAGTGTGCATATTCCCTTGACGCTTCTCCCCGCTTCCGTGTTCGACCGTACTTTTTTGAGAGAGGTCCTCGCTTCGGTGTTCGACCGTACTTACTTTTTTGGGAGAGGTCCCCGTTTCGGTGTTCGACCGTACTTCGGAGGAATAGTCTTGGGCAAGCTAAAAATGTGAGTATGAGGATATATACCTTGGGGAAGCCAAAAAATAGTGTCAAATTCCGAGTTCGGAATGAATTTTGGGTTAAATCATAAGTCCGAATTAAATCAAATTCATACAAACAATGTCTTAAACCACTTGCTCAATATTATCTTCTTGTGTCATCTTAACCTAACACAGATTCACTCAAAAAAACACTAAAAGTAATATAGTTAATAACTTAATTCTTAATATAATAACAATTTTATTATATATATTTTGATATGAGACTGTGGTATTACACTTTGCATGCATGTGCATATTATTGTGTAGCAAAATTTCGTATTAGCTAGAAATTATTATAAATTATTGATCGGTTCATTAAGATAAGCTAGGTAACTGACCACATCATGATAACTAAGAACAAAAATGATCTTGATCGATTGTCATAATCGGATTTAACGGCTACCAGAATGTTGGAGCTAGCCCGAAAAGAGAGAATTAAGTGAATTGAGCTAATTGCACGGCTTCAATTTAACTCGAAAGTATGGGTGTGTTTAGAGTTTGGACCACCATATTTCTCACAATTCACTATCTAATTAATTTGATATTGTGGAACTCATTAATATTAGCATCACATGTCACCGATATACTCGGTGCTATTATTGTAAAAGATCCTTACAAATACTATAATTTAGCTATTTGTAAACGAACGTGACAAATGAATAATTCTAGAGACACAATTTATTTTATAATTAATTTATAATTTGTTAATGTGACATACTTTACCTCCGCTTTTATGTGAGGTCGAAGACAACATTGAAGTAATTTGTTCATCAATATGCTGAGATAGAGTATGCCACAATTAGGGGTTGGCAACCGGTAAAAATCGACCCGAACCGGACCGGTACCGAACCGAACCAGTACCGAAATTAGCCAAATTCCCATACCAATACCGGTTGGACCGGTATACCGATCGAACCGGTTTTTACCGAATAAAAATTGAAAATTAATATATTTATTATTTTAGTATTTTATTATTTTTATTTTTATTTATTATTATTTTTATTAATATTATTATAATTTTTATTATTATAATCATTATTTTATTATTTTTATTATTATTATTTATTAATAATAATAAATAAAAAAATTAAAAAACTGGTATATACCGGTTCGATTCGGTAAATCCAAACCATAAAAATCGTTACCGAAACCGAAACCGAAAAAACCGGTATATACCGGATTTTTTGTACCGAACTGTTTTTTTTGTACTGAACCGATCGGTTAGGACCGGTCCGAAAAAATTGCCCACCCTTATGCCACATCAACAAATTGTAAAATAGTTGTAGAATAAGTTGTCTTTAGCATTACTCGTGACAAATACTCCATCTGGCTCATAATATATATATGACGTTTTAAAGTTATGCAAAAGAATTGAGAAAATGATTGTATAGCATTAAATATAATGTCAATTGTCTATAATACCCTTAAATTCTCATAATTACCATACTTAACTCATACTCGTTGTAACATTTTCCCATGAGGGGTAATTTTGAAAAGATTTAGTTAATTCTCCTAGATTATATAAAACGACAAATACTTTGAAAAAATAAAATTACCTAAAACGTCATATATTATGAAACAAATAGTATAATTTAGCCGATATCAATAGGTAAGAGGCGGTGTCAAATTTACTTAGGCGGATTATCAAAACATTTAAGTGTTACTGTTATTATTTCTGATTAAATTTGTTGTATGAATGCGTATTTAGTTTACATGCAAATGCACAATGTTACTAAGGTTCGCGAAAGCTTAGTACTCCCTAGTGATCAAGAAATGATTAATACTTTTGTTTTACAAGTTATGCCTTATGCATTTATTTATATTTTTTTATAGGTTTGAATATAAATTATTATCTTAAACTATTATTTTTTTTATATTTCGGTGATCCACTTTTCAATTTTTTCAATTAAATTATCAACCTTTTAATTTTTTTCACTTTAACTTAATTGAGAAGTCATAAAATAATGACATGAACTTGCACACATGTCATTTAGTGCTTATGTGTTAAAAATAAGTCATTTTGTAATTTTTTCTTTTATCATTTTATGCAAATAATAAGGACAATAGTAATAGTAATAATAAAATAATAATTAAACAAAACAAAATTAAACTCAATCACCTTTTCTATACTCGAGCGTTGCATATGAAAATAAAAATCGTGGCATTAGTTGTTACAAAGCGTTGCATATGACAACAAATACCGTGGCATTAGCAAAACTTGTGAACTATCATAAGTGTTGCATATAATATTGTGGCCGTGACATTAAATATTCTGACCGTTGCATTTGCCTTTTATAATCGTGGTATTTAGTTTACGAAAGTGTTGCATATTTTGGCAAAAATCCGTGGTATTTAGTTTATAAAAGCGTTGCATATTTTGCCAAAAAACCGTGGTATTTAGTTTAAGAAAGTGTTGCATATTTGGAGATAAAACCGTGGTATTTTGTTTTCAAAAGTGTTGCATATTGTGGAAAAAAACCGTGGCATTTGCTTCACCAAAAAAACCGTTGCATATAGTACCCTAAATTGATATGAATTTTCCAACCGTTGCATAAGCTCAAAAAACCGTTGCATATGAGAATATGTTACGGAGGCAGATGCGGCACTTAGGTGACCGTTGCATAAAGACTAATGCAACGACAAAATAGGATTTATGCAACGAAACAGGGGCGTTGCATAAAGCCTTCTATGCAGTAGTTCTTCCCTTCCTCCTTCCCCCTTCCGGTGAACCTCTACCCCATCCACCCATTCCTCCTTCCCCCTTCCTGTGAACCCCGTCCCCCCGTCATCCTCGTCCCCTGCCATTCCCTACACCTACCATAGCCGCTTCAATATCCAACACCATTCATTCTTCTCAAAAAACGTAGATGAATTATGTCAATACATTGGCTTCTTTTACGCCTCTCTTTCTTTTTTCTCTCTCCTCTGCCTCTTCTTCGATTGTTGCGCGAACTAACATATTTAGATTTATATTTGGGTTGATGTCAACAAGTTGAGGCTAATTTTTGGAACATGATTGTTAGGATTCATTGTATTATTGTCTATATATGTGTGATTTCGTTTTTCTTGCAGTAATCAGAATCTTTTTTTTATTACGAGTTGTTACTATATTATGATTTGATTTTTCGGTTCAAATGAATAAGGTCTGATTTTATGTGATGCATTAGATTTTTTGATTTAGTTTGATATGGTTTTTATGCAGGGGCAGATCCAGCCTCGCAATTCAGTGGGGGCAAATTCAATTTTTTTTCTTAAAAATAAAAATTTAATAAAATAATTACAAAACCAAATAATCCTACAATAACATTCTCTTTGTGAGGTATTGGTTGAGTCGGGCTCCTGAGTAAATAACTTTTTTTTAAAATTCTCTCTTTTACTAGCGGGATAAGAACTCATTGGTTATCTTTTACCGAGATCCCCCTCAATATTAAGGAAAGGAGATACCGGTGTATGAGTTTGCATTTGGCGGTTAACCGTTAACATTTTGCAAGTGAGTTTCTTGGTAAATATTAGTAGTGACAGGTTCGTTACTAGTCCATTCGGCTTGAACATTTTGAGGAATAAATTTAAATTTTGTACGTTTAGTGCCTAACGATCAATAAATATTTAAAAACTAATTCAACTTCAAAACAAAACCAATATATAATATGAATAGTCAAGTGCAATTAGCAACAACAATAAACAATATCAATTAAACTATTAACAAGTAACAAATAACATTACAAAATTTAAAGAAAGTAAAAATAGAATAAAATACATACCCGAATAACTTTTATTTGATGGAGTTCTCTTCATAAATAATTACAAAAATTCCTAAAGCAATTGTTAAATACTCTGCAGTTTTGAAATTGAGATATTTCGTAATCCGCAGTTTTTGAATGGAAAAGGAGAGATTGAATCAGTTTTTGCTCCATTGAATTTAGACAATATTAAATAAATTTAGGACCAAGGTAGTGGGAATGTGAGACTTGTAAGACTATATTAAATAAATACTAGTAGCGAGAATGTGGGATTAATAGAATTAGTTTTTTAAGCTCTTCAAATAAATTTTTTCTAACTTTAGTGCTTGACTCCCCAGTATTTTCTAACTTGAGTGCTTGATCCTGCTCCATGAAAATCCAGTGGGGGCAGGTGCCCCCCTTCCCCATGCCTGGATCCGCCGCTGTTTTTATGACTTATTCTTCCTGTGAAGAAATGAGTAGTTAAGTTATTGTTTTATGCAACAATGTGTCGGTGTTTGGTAGAGATCGTCTGAAAAGTGATGATTTTTATTTGTATGCAATGAATTTTGTTTATTTTGATTGAATATAATATGAATGTTGAATTATTCTTTTGCCTCTTTATTTTAATAAAATGATTTATAATAATTCAAAATTTATTTTTCTGTTGACACATAAGCATGGTATGTCAACATGTTCATCTCCACGTCATCAATTTATGACATGACAGATATAATTGAACGAATGTAAAAATTAATAATTTAATCATCTAATTGACAAAATTAAAATGTGCATCATCGAAGTGAAAAAAAGATAATAGTTTAGGATACTAATTTATATTTAAGTCTTTTTTATATAATTTGCACAATATATTATATATATGCAAAAAGTAAAAAAATATTAGACATTTATGTCACTAACTACTAAGCTCCCATTTTCTTGAAGTACTATCTCATATGTACTCCCCTGTTTCTTAATATATGTCGTTTTAGATTATATTATTATTTTTTAATTATTTAATTTTATATAATTTAGAAAAATTAATTACAATCTTTCAAAAATTACCCTCATAGGAAATATTATAGATGAGAAAGAGTATGAGAAAAGTATTATAATTAATTTTAAGAATTTAAAGGTATTATAGATAATTGATATTATATTTAATGCTATACTATTATTTCTTTAATTATTGTGCACAACTCTAAAACAACTTATATTAAGGAACAAAGGAAGTAATGCGAGATACTCCATTTGTCTAATAGTTAGATTCTTACTTTTTATGTCATTAAATTTGTACAGGACATTGTTAGGTATTAGTTATTAAAAGACACTTCATTCATTCTATAATAATAATCGTTTTAGCTTTAAAAGTTATTTAATAATTAAAATTTGTATAAAATTATATCACTACATTTTTATGGGAAGTTGAAAACACTAATACGAAAGACAATTTTTTTTTTGGAGAATGAGAGAAGTTAGAGGTGATATAGAAAAGTAAATAATTTATTATCCTATAAAGTTGTAAATGACAAATAAATTGAAACAAATTTTTATTCAAAAAAGTTGATTATTATAAAATGGAGAGAGTAAACTTTAAACATAATAATAATAATATAAAATTATGTATTAATGTATCTTATCCGCAACTAAATATCACGGGACATTGATTGAGTATCGAACCTATTGATTGACGTATTGGGGCCTTTTTCAATTTTCGTTGGCAAACTCCAACATACTTATTTGCGTGGACTTGTTGTGCCGCTTGAGTTTGAGTAATATTAAGAGGTTCATACCAATTAGGCCTGTCTTGAAGATAACCATATTTCTGGTTGTAAGTAGACTTAGCAAAATCGATCCAAAACCGCGGGTCAGGCTTTAAGTTTTACATTTTCAGCCCACCAAAATTTAGGTTGTTTTGGCCCGGCCAGGCGAAGGCCCGATCCGTTTAGGCTAAATCAAAAAATGTGTAAAAATGTAGTCATAAATTAGGGACAATTACATATAATAGTACATTTTACTAAAATATTACAAAAAAAGTGCACAAACAAAATGATTACAAAAAGAGCGCATATGCAATATTAATTACAAAAAGAGTGCAATCTTATCCATTTTATTTAGTTGACTGATTTAATGAGTTATTGATAATGACCCATGATTGTAGGGATTTAAATCTTCTCTCTCTTATCAACCTCATATTCTTATCTAACAAATCAATGGAGTAATTGCCTTCTTCTTCCTCTTCGGTCGTCGCCCTTCTTCCTCCTCTTCCGCATTCGCAACCTTCTTCTCACCTTCGCCCCCCCGCCACTGCTCCACCGGCAAGCCGCCCCACCCCCTCCACCGCCACTAACTTCTCCCGCCCCCCGCCCCACCCCCTCTCTTTCCCCTTCCTCCGCCTCCCTTCTCCTCCCCCTGCCCCCGCCCCACCCCTCCCTCCGCCTCCCACCGCCATCCCCTCCTCCCCCCCTTTCTCCTCCTCCCGCCCCCGCCCCCGCCCCTCCCCTACGCCCACCCCCACCCCCTCCCCCTCCCCTTCCCCTTCCTCCGCCTCCTCCCGCCCCCCTTTCTCCTCTTCCCCCGAATCGATCCAAGGTGGCTGTCGATGGAGGCCCCGCCACTGGCCGCGGTGGAAGCCCCTCCACCATCCGTTGCTTCCCTCCACCATCGGTCCATTCTCCAACTCCATCGGTAACCAAACCTCATACGTTGGTAACCAAACAGTCATACTGGTATGACTGTGTTGGTTACCTTGGTATGAAGGTAACCAATTCAGTTTTATTAGATTACCAATTTTATTTTAAATGTGATGCAGTTGGTAACCAAACTTCATGTAGTTGGTTACCAATTATTCATACCAGGTAACCAACCCTTCATTTCAAGGTAACCGAATCTTAATTTTGAATGTAATGCAGTTGGTAGCCAAACCTTCATGCAGTTGGTTGCCAAACTTTCATACCAAGGTAACCAATTCATATTGCAGGTGTGGAGGTAGATTGGTTACCTTGATATAAAGGTTTGATTACTTTGGTATAAACATTTGGTTACCTTGGTACGAAGATTTGGTTATCAACATTACATTATACATCACTCTCTTATCTCTCTCTTTCCTATGCAGTATTCTTATTTTTTTTGACATGAAATTGGGTCTCACCGGCGAATGGGAGGAGGAAGATGACCGGCGAAGGGGAGGAGGAAGATGACGTTGCTAAATTTTGAATATTTGAATTTGAATTTATTTTTGAATTTGAATTTATTTTTGTTGTTAGATCCAAGATATTTGAATTTGAATTATTAATTATGTCAGTTATTTCTCCTTGATTTTCGGTTTCCTTATTATTATGAATTGAATCCTATACTAATTCCCTAAATTAAGGAATCTAATTGCACTATTTATAAATAAATATGAAAGTGTATTAATTGTGTAAATATTTTATGAGTGCACTATTGTTGTAATTAATTTTTAAATATTGTATATTATTGTAAAGGACCCCATAAATAGTCCAGGCCCTGCGGGCCGAGCTAACCGTCCATCACGGGCCGCATTTTGGGCTTCACTTTTTTCAGCCCATCAAAACCTGAGCCGTTTTTGGCCCGGCCCGACGATGGTCCGACCCGTTTGCCAGGTCTAGTAGTAAGATAGGTAGCCGATAGTCGAAACAATTGAAATTGTAGCTTGCACTCGAATCGACATATATCTTCTTTATTCGATCTGATGATATTTTTGTTGGGCAATTAGTCATTTGTCGGCTAGCCACCTGTTAGATATTTAACTAAGGGAACTGATATTATAACATAAAATTGATATTTTAACATGACTCCTCTCACATGATTAGTGAGTAAGGCGGTAAAATGAGCAAACAGTTCGAACTATTAAAAATTCGATTCGAACTCGACTCGAAATATAAATGAATTCAAATATGAGCAAATTTTAAATTTCGATAAATTACTCGAACCTACTCAACTTGTAATTTTATTGATACTCGGATCATATTCGTTCAAAAAGTTCAAACTGATCGGGTTCGATTCGAAATCGTGCTCGACTCGATAGCTAAACGATCCTCAATCAAATCTTATTTTATACTCGATAAATTTGTGAATCAAAATTAAGCAACTTAATACTCGGCTCGACTCAGTTCATTTACACCCTTATTAGTGAGTGAATTCCACTTTTATGTGAGATATACTCATGAAAATATCAATTTATTATAACCAGACTTTGCCTATACACTTATGAGTCATTGATAACAATCTTTCAAAAACAAATAATTCGATGCATTGACATAAAAATTCAAGTGCCAAGGATTTAATTACATTAAATTAGATTTTTCATAAATGTCCGGGATATAATGTTGCCAAGAAGTAAAAAAGGGAGTATGTACCATTTTCATTCGAACTCACATGAGGAATAAATATTTTACTTCATCAATTTCAAATATATTCAAAGAAATTTAAATTAATTCTAATTTCATCTCACAAGGGCAGGCCGGCAGGGGCGGATGGAGATATGCCTATGCTCACTTTTTTTTATATAGATAAACTCAAGGGACAAAATTTATAAGTTGGTAAATTATAGGGGGTAGATTAGAATTTTTTTTATTATAATCTTATTCTTCAAAATATATTTACAACTTAGACAGTTAGAGAGGTACGATAACTCATAAACTTGAAAAAATTAATTAAAATCCGTTTGTTATAAAAATTTTATAAATTGTCCCCTGCACAAAGGTACAAGTCAAAATCCCCCCACCTTGGTTAAGAAATGCCCACTTTTATTTTTATTTTAAAATGTAAATTTGCGTGTTCATTAAGCTTAATAAAAGCAAATGTAAAGTACCGATTTACTGCAAAGTGAATAATCTTTTTTATTATTTATCGAAACTCATTTGTATGCCGGCCATGGGATACCAATTATGAATCCATAAAATCAGTTTATAAAATCCAAATAAGCAAAATTGACATGAATTTATTTGAGTGTAGTTAATGTAATAATTAATATTATAAAATACTTACACAAAATTTAAAAGTACAAACAAAATTACTATCTTAAAAATAAAATAAAATTGCATCACAATTTAAAATGTATATCTCACAACTTAATTAGAATAAAACTCAAATGTCCTTATTTTTTGGGATAGAAAATTTTCTCTTACACTTAGTTATTGAGTTTTAAAATGAACGGCAAAGAAAAAAAATGGACTAAGAACTTAAGTTTTTTGTCCAATTCCTTTGTTACTGATCTTTTTAAAAATAATAAAAAAATTGGATAGAAAACTTTGTCACATTTATTACCAAACCTTTTTCGTCCAAAATAGATAGATTTGAACGCAAAACTAAATAACATAAGAACATCTCTTAGGGCATGTTCGAGGATGGTTTGTTGTAAAGTAATTTATAAGTTAAAATTTAAAACGACTTATAAGTCATATTAAGTGATAACTTATAAATAAGTGTTTGACACCGTTTGACTTAAAAGTCATAAATTAAGTTAAAATAAAATGTGAAAGTATCTGGCTAAAATAACTTATAAATTAAAATAAGATATAAACACTATTAAAATAAGGGCAAAACTGTCTTTAATTTGATTAAACTTACATATTTTAAAATGATTTATAAATTAAAAAGTAGATAAAAAAATAAGTCACTCCCATTTCAACAGTAAAAAACAACTTATAAGTTGTTGTCGAACAACATGCTCTTATAATTTAGTTTATAAACATAACAAACTAATTTAGGGATAATTTAATAACTTGAAAATGAAATTAATTTTTTTTGACCTTTATAAATTCAATAACAATATAAAAAAACTTATTAGTTTTTTATTTTTATTATAAATTAAGTTTTTGATTATTTTCTTGTCCGTCCCAAATTCAGAAACTTTGAGGGGTTATCGTTGACCCACCACCGGTTAAGAGCTTACGAAGTCACTGTACGTGTCTCACACGTGCCCATATCTAAATTTTGATGGGAAGGATAAAGACCCAGAAGTTCACTTGCCATTCTTGTCCTTTGTAATAAACGTTTATTCTTTCTCTGTCATCTCTATCCGGATTTTCTCTCCTGTGTAATCTGAATATCAAAATATATTAGTGTATATATAATATATATATATATATATTATATATAAATAATACATATACAGACTCCTGGAGTTGGTAAAGCAATGGTTCGATGAAAGCTGAGCTTCTTTCTCCCTCAACCACATTGAATTGTGCGCAATTTTTTGTCATCGCAGCTCCCTAATCTCACGGTAATTTTTTTTAAAGCTAAGTATAAATTTATACACGCGATTCAATCATTTCTGATAAGTCAATGAATTTGATCATTTTCGTGTTTGTACAATTTTTTTACTGTTGGATTGCATCATTCGTTTTACATAGTTTGGGTATATGGACGATCAATTGATTTAATTTGTATGGTTGTGAATTATTCATTCAATTTAAAGACTTAATTTTGAAATTAGGGTTTTTTGTTGGAATTTTACGTTTAGTTTGGTTCTAATAACCTCTGTTAGGTTACTGATAATAGGAGATATTGAAGTTAAGTTTGATTATTGTATTTTTGCTAAATTTGCCTGTCGTTCCGTGTTGGTCCGTGTTATAATTGTTTAAGACATGAGAGACAGCTGAATTAAGGCATTGCTTCCTGAGTTTTGTTATTCTTTGTTGTGAAGGTAATGTCTTTTTCTTCTTGTTAAAGAAACAAGTCCCAGTAAACTTGTGTTTCGTGGTTGTTATCCATTTTGTCTTATCATTGTTTTGAACAAATGTCTTGTTGTAAATAAATTTAGTATCATTTGCAAGGAGTTAATTTGTTGAGGTGTTTGTTTGTGAATCTAATTTGTTTGGTAATTTTGTTTTTTTATTTGAATGTGAATGAAAATGTTAGGTCCTTCCACTAGTTTATACTATGTGTATTTCTCTTGGTTACATAAAACTGAATATAAAGTCACTGAGGCTATAAGATAGCACATTACTTGTTATTCTATCCGTAAAACTGTAAAAATTAACAGCAGAACAGAATGGATGTTAGCATATATTATTTTGTTAATTAAAGTATTTGTTGTTTGTGAAGTAATCTTCTTTTATTTTTCCAAAGTATATAATATTATAATACATTGCTTTTGCAAACAGGGGGTGGATTTTGAAATCCTTGAAACATAGTCTTGCAGTTCTTGTCGACCAATATTTGTTGTTAGAAACTGAATTTTATTGGCGGAGGTATTGCTTGTTGAGGCCTACGCGAAGGAGCGATTTCAAGAGCCATAATTTTATAATTGTTCCTTGTCAATTTCAGTCTTTACTAAAATGGCTGTTTCATCTCCCGATGCAATTAGAGAAAACCCAACTGACAGGTACCCATTGCTCATGGAACCGCCACACGATCATGAAAGTAATGACCATGTTATTGAAATGGAGAGAGGTGGTGATCCATCCCCTTCCTCTTCTGTTTCATCTGATAATAATACACCTGGCTCCAATCATAATGAAGAAAGACCATCAATTAGCCCTCGGATACAAATAACTCATTCCCCTTCTTCATCTTCATCCAATGTACCAAACCCTCGAGGCCCTTCCCTCACAAGGGGAGGTGAAGGATTTGGCCGTCGTCGTTGGAGCCCGTTTAACACTATGCTATGGATTTCTATCGAACTAATTTTCACGGCAGGACAAATTATTGCAGCTATCATTGTGTTATCTGCGTCGAGTCATGAGAACCCACAGACTCCTTTGTTTTCTTGGGTTGTGGGTTATGCAGCTGGGTGTGTTGCAAGCCTTCCGCTCCTATACTGGCGCTATCTTAATCGCAATCAGGCTACTGAGCAAGGGTCAACTCGGTCGGGACAGGGTTCTTCGCAGAGAAACTCTCCAGCAGAGCCTAATTCTTACATAACAATCTCGCTGACTCGGTCTTCAGAAGAGGAAGAAGGTCAGGATACTTCTACACAAATTGGGAATGGTCCAACTATTGAACTTCCAAATGCCAGGTAACTTTTTTGTTTTTGTTGTTGTTGTTTGTTGTCATGATATGGAGGAATGCCGGAATCTAATTTCTGCAGTACATAATGCACTTCTGGACATTTTAAATTCCTAGTACCATGTCAATGTTGTCTTATGACTCTAATTTTCGGGAATAACTTTTGTTGTGTTGTTTCACCATTAGTAAACAATCATCCAGTCATAGCAAGAGTGTCCCTAGTTTAGAGATGTAGTTAGTTGATAGTGTTATGCTTGTCGCTTGTTGATAGTTTGGGAACGTAGACTTGTCCTTGTGTTTCCTTGCTTAGGATCTAGAATGTTTTCAGTAGAAGTAGGAAGATTTTTTTAAATGATCATCGAAAGTTCTAGTATCTTATTCTTTCTTTTCTGTTTGTTGTCTTTTGATTGAAGATATGTCCTATTTTTTCTATAGACGATTACAAGGCTTTGCCGCAAATTTCAAATCTCTTTTGTATATCTTAGAAATTTATGTGCACACAGTTTATCCCTCACTTGTCTCCCTGTTTTTAATGATCTAATGGAAGGGATTCCTTATTTTCTTCAATACATGAACCTTGTCTTGTGTCTAAAAACTCATCTGAACGTGATAATCAACAAATGATCATTATAGTCATTTGCTGCATATCCCCTAAGGTCAATCCAAAGTTGTTGAGTTGGAAAAAACAAAAAAAGGAACTTGCAGCTGTACTGGATTAAGGAGACTGTTAGCTTGAGTAATAAATCCACAAGAATATCTTAAAAAGCACTTCCCCAAGCAAACCAGAAGTATGGATTTGTCGAGCCTACTTTTGGCATGGTTCAAAATCTGAGTTTAAACATATTTTAGGACCAAGCTGAATGCAGGCTGTGCTTAATCAGACTCCTTTATCTCTTGTTCCAGGAAACTCTGGTTGACTTCATTAATTTGTGATGTAGTACGTGATAGGAAAGAAGGAATAAGATTACCTATTTGCGTAGAGAATCGGTTAAGAAACACACACAAAAGCACATTTAATCTCAAATCAATTCATTCAATAATCTAAAAAATGAAGTATTATAATGCTTAAATAGAAAACCCAATACTTGAGAACTAAGTAAAAATCTTAATTTAGAAATGAAACAATCTCTAATCTCCTAACTAAAATCTACTACTATAATAAACCCTTCTAATTGAAAGCTACTACTACAATTAACTCTCCTAATGAAAAGCTATTACTATAATACCCTACTAAATAATTTCATTAATACACCATTTATCTCTAAATAACAATACAAAATTGATAATAAACTTCTTGAATTTCTTTTTCTGTACCAAATCATTTTCCTCGCCTTTGAAAAAAACTCGTCCTCAAGTTTTGAAATATCGTAGAATAATAAGCCACAGTCCGAGAGATGCCTTCCAACAAAACGTTCACATCCGATGTTTTAATGTCATTAGTACAATTTTTGGGAATAACAATGACATAATATAGAAATTTGAAGTAGCTTGGGACTCAAATGTATCAAGCGAAAAGAGAAAATTAACATGGGTGACCTCAACTTTATCTTCTTGATGTTTTCGCATTTGGGGTCAAACTTAACTTTAATTTAGTCACTGCAAACCATCTCTGAATCTGCAAGTTGTTCAACGCACTTAACTTCTGGTTCATGTTTCTCACAAACATCAATATGTGAGAGTACTTGCTCTTCTTTATCCTCACCAATTTCATATTGGTTATTGATATGTTTAAGTATTGTGAGACATTCATTAATTGTCTTGTAAAAATTTACTTTGCGGGTCTCCTTTTGTGAACGCGTTGCTTTAGTTGAATAAACACGATTAGGATGAAAAAAAAAATTGTGCTTAAACAAAATATGGACGAACATAGCATGTGGTTATGTACTCGTAATGTGCCTTTAAATTTACAAAACTTGTTTCAGAAAGTGCAAGCTCCTCACATAGTTTTCAATACTCGGCACTATACAGGACACAAGACCTTTTAAGTTGCTCGTATATGACCAAAGTTCGATGATCAAATTGCTTTATCTTAGCCCAAAGAAAGTCTGGATTGTTAAACCTGTAAGACATTGTATATATGTAAAGGGGCTTAATTGAAAATTTCAAAAACTTTGGGGGTTAAATTGAAAACTCAAAAATTGTGGGGGATAAATTGAAAATTTCAAAAACTTTGGGGGTTTAATTGAAAGTTTCAGAAATTTTGGGGATGAATTGAAAATTTCAGAAACTTGGGGGTACAAAACTGTAATTTGGCAGAAGGAACACTAGAAATTTGATGAACAGTGTCGCGCACAGTAGCAATAAACTGTAACACTTTTTTTTTTTGGGATAAATGACACTACGATGACGACAACTCCTGC